>NCQV01084817.1:0-12616 GCA_002740545.1 Lophocereus schottii
ACTATTGATTCAATATTTTTATGAGGGTTTACTTCCTATGGACCGTAATGTGGTGGATGCTGCTAGTGGGGGGGGCTCTGGTTAATAAAACACCAGCTGATACTAAAAATCTATTTAATTTAATGGTCCAAAATACTCAGCAGTTTGGTACTAGGGACTCACAAGTTAAAAGGGTAAATGAGATCGGTTCCAATGCATCTCTAGAGAATCAGTTATCTTACATTACTGCTATATTAAATAAGATTGTTACTGGAGGTATTCAGAAAGTAATAATATGTGGTATTTGTTGTCTAGAGGGGCATTCTTCTAATGCATGTCCTACTCTACGAGAAGGTAATGTTAATACTCTTTACTCTAATCAAGATCAAAGGAGGTATGATCCCTATGAGAATACTTATAATGAAGGATGGAGAGACCACCCTAACCTTAGGTATGGCCCTAAGCCTAATCCACCTGGTTTTGACCAACCCTCTCATCAACCTTCTAACCAGGATAGGACCAACTTTCTACTGGAACAAGTCCTCAAAAAGATGGATGATAGGTTCCAGATTTTGGAGACAACTCTTAAGCAGGTTCAAGAGAAACAGACTGCAACGGATATCATAGTTAGCAACCTGCAGGCTCAAATGCAAAATAGGTTACCATCTCAGCCTTACCCTAACCTTAAAGAGAATGTTAGTGCCATAACACTTAGGAATGGGAAAGAGTTAAAAGAACTTAGGAAGAGTAGAGAATTAGAACCTAAGTTAGAGGTCAAGGGCACTGAACTAGAGTTCGACACAGATTCTAATCAAACTACTAGGGAATTAGGAGAAAAGAAAAGAGAATTTTACAAACCAATCTCACTTTTCCCTAGTAGATTTAGAAACCCTGCTTCTAAGGTAAGTGAGGCTAACCAAGAGATTTTAGAGACTTTTAGGAAGGTAGAAATTAATATACCTCTACTTGATGCCATTAAATAGGTGCTACGTTATGCTAAGTTCTTAAAAGAATTATGCACTACCAAGAAGAAGCTCATTGGTAACGAGAAGATAATAGTGGGGGAAAATGTGTCTGCTATTTTTCAAGGAAAATTTCCCCCTAAGTGTCAAGACCCTGGTGTGTTTTTTGTTCCTTGCAAGATAGGAAACCTTTGCTTTGATAAAGCTATGGTTGATTTAGGTGCCTTTATTAATGTTATGCCTAGATCCGTTTATGACAAACTGAACCTAGGCGAATTAAAGAAAACTAGCATAGTGATTCAATTAGCTGATAGGAGCAACACTTATCCTGATGGAGTCTTAGAGGATGTTTTGGTTCAAGTGAATGAACTAGTGTTTCCTACTGACTTTTATGTAATGAACATGGGTGAAGCATGTCATGATATTCCCATCTTACTAGGCAGGCCATTTATGAAAACAGGTAGGACTAAAATTGATGTGCATGAAGGAACATTAACCATGGAATTTGATGGTGAAGTGATTAAATTTAATATTTTTGATGTCATGAGATTCCCTACTGATGTGAATTACGTGTATGCACTTGATGTTATTTATGAGTTGCCCTAAAATATTCATGACTTGTCCAATGAAGATGAATTTTTGACTGTGCTTATTAAGAGTCTTGATAATGCTGAGTTTCAAAAAGTGCTTTACCAAATTAATGCTAATTTATTAGAAGAAATCCAACTAGAGCATCCGGAAGCTTCATGAAGTCGAGCCAACGACTATAAATAAAGGCGCTGGTTGGGAGGCAACCCAACATTTTCAGGGAAGTTTACTTTTGCCTTTGTTTTCATTATTTTTTTCTTTTTGCATGCATTAGGGGCAATGCATGAATTAAGTGTGGGGGGGTGCATCTTGCATGCAATTCTTGCAGTTTTTATTCTTGAAAAAAAAAGTAGAAAATAGAAAAAAAACAAAATTTGTTTTTTTTCTTTTCTTATAAACAATGCATGATATGAGTTTATGCTAGGCTTGCTTGTTTAAAATTTTTTTTTTAATTTTATTAGCTATTTTTTAGTTTATTCTTTTATAATTGAAGACTTCTAAGCATGATAGTTATTCTTTAGAGAAGTTTGAGTTGATCCTCATACATCTTTTTAACGAGTAACTCTCTTGATTATCCATCTTATTTAGTCATGTAATATATCCAATTCAAAGTTAATAAAATGACCTGTCCCATCTCCTCGACTATTGAATTAGTTGAATAATTCATTAAAATTATGATTTTACTTGTCTATTTTTCATACAAAGAAAGAAAAAAAAGGAGAGTCAAAGTTGGGAATGACAAGTACCCCTTTGAGGCATGCGCTACTGGGTGCTACCCTTTGAGGCAATACTGCCACTGGAAAGTTTGCTTTCCACACTAATGAGTAAATAAAATAAATAAAAGTAATGATAAAAATTAAATGTTTGCTCCAGTACCTCTATTCGGGTAAGTATGAGACAGGGAGTGTTTAATTTCTAAGACTCTATATGGGGCCTCGAATATGTGCGAAAGTGGAGTTTGAGAAAAAAAAAAGAAGAAGAAGAAGAAAAAAATAAATACAAGGCAAGTTTAGAATCAATTCAATGAATTACTCTACCTAGTTCAATTGTCTCCATAGCCATACCGTGCCTCAATTTTTCTATCATAAAAAGTTTTTTTTAAACATCTTGATTAGTGTATGCATATCTAAAAGGGATGGATAATTATTGATCTTATTAATTCATTATGGAAATATTGAGAGGTTGATAAATAAACCCTCTGATGGCAGTTAGATGTCTAGTAGTTATTCACTTATAAGAAGAAAAACTAATTAATTATCTATAAAACCGTTTTTAAAGCAAGTCAAGGCCTATTACGAGCATCATAGTTATGCATGACTTTATAAGAAAGGAAAAGGGTCAATTTTTAGGTTGACTCTAAGATTTCTTTGCACGAGGACGTTCAAAGTCTAAGTGTGGGGGAATTTGTTAAGTCAAAAACCATGCATTGTTTTAATAATTATTTTGATTATATTATACATATTATTTTGTTTAATTTACTTTATTTTATATATTTTTCAGGTTTATCATTAATAAAATAAAGAGGAGAAGAGAGGACGCCGAAGTTCTGGTTTTACACGCTTAGCTGTCAAGACGGTCCAAAAAATAATAATGGGAGATATTATTTCCATAATTACTTAATTGGGCTAGGATTTCAAGAGCTGGTGAAGAGCTAGAAATCTTGAGAGAGAAAAATTCTAAGGAAGAAAGGAAGAAGGAAATCCTAATTACTAACCCTAATCACACCCCTCCTTCCTCTCCATCATAAATAACATCATCACTACACACACCAGGATCACCATCATCCCATGACTACACCAAAGAATTAGCCCACTTCTTCACACCAACCCCCTCCATTCATCCCCTTCACATCATCACCCTAATCATCTCATGCATAATCCTCAGACACAGCCACGCCGTAACCCCACCCATCTCCTCCTTTTGACTCATCAGCCCCATCATCACCTTCTTGATTCATATCACACGCACATCCCTCTTCCTCACTATAATCTCAACACACCATAATCATCAATCATCCATTATCATCATCTCGTCCATCTCTACACCATAAACCCCCCAACTTCTGCCTCAGCATAATCACCATCAACCTCACCTCCTCTCCATCGTTTTGATCATCTCCATCTTCCTCACGCATCACATCTTCATCATGCTAACTTTTTTTTTTAGTTTGTTTTATTTTGTTTTATTTTAGTTGTTTAGTTTATTGTTAAACATGAATTATTTGGGTGAATTTTGTGATGTTATTTTTGATATGAGTGAGTAATTTTTTTATGGTTAGTATAATCTTCTTGAAGTCATGTTAAATTAATTATTTTGAAACAAGTTTTATACTTTAATGCCCAGTCGATTTATATTCATGATTCTTTGGCGATTAGCTTTTATCGTTTATAAAATTTGTGTTAAATCGATTACAATGCATGCTAGTTGATTAAATACAATTTCGATTGATAGTTTAGAAGATTATAATACGTAAAATTTATAATCTTTTAGGCTTAGGTATCACCCTCATTAATTATGGATAGCTCAAACCCATCTCTTTTAATTAGGCAATCGCTTTAGATCTTTGTTAAATCAATTTGGTGGTAAATTGGTTACAAAGTATTAAATGATGTTTTTCTAATTCTTAATGCTCTAGTTTGGTTAAATTTTTACGCTAGTGTAAAGATTGTCAAATTAGTAGGGTTTATATTAGGGTTGGATCTAAATAAACTAGAACCTAAGGAAAAACGGAAAAGAATCGCTGGTGGATGTCTTCTACACTGTAACTCATGAATGAAATTAACTTATGTGTTGATGATAAATATTAATTTGTATAGTGGATTGAGATTATACTAAGTATTCCTCATAAATTTGACAACTTTTGATCATTATTTGTTGCTTAGAGTTAATTTGATTAGTTTGTTAATTTTTGTTTTATTTTTATTAGCTTCAATATAATTTCAATCGACCCCCCCCCAAAAATTATAGTCTTTCAGGAGTGTCTAGGTAATTTTAGATTGCTTAGATTTTGATTTTTAGAGTGGTTATAATTTTAGATTGATTGATATTCAGTGTTAGTATTTAATTACTGATTTGTTAGAAACTAGACTAAAAATAGTTATTTTTGTTTTTTTTCAACTTTTATAGTTCCTAGAAGTCCTAGTCTGCTCATATTCAATTTCATAATTTTTGGAAATTATTTGATAATGTTTCACAATTATTTTGTGAAATTGATACGTGCAGGTTTTTAGGTTATTAATTCTGAAAATTTTGATTTTTAATTTTAATTCATAATTATTAGGTGTTTTTAAGTCCTAAAAATTGTGTCCTAGAATTAGGGTAATTTTCTTGGTTATTTCCGTATTTATATTTATGCAGATTATTTTATTTCTGATTTTAGATTTAATATTCTGCATTGATATTCTATGGCAATTTTCTGATTTGATTTTTCTAGAATTATTTGGATACAATTGAGGAGCTATAAGCTTATATACCTAAAGAACAATATTTTAGGTTACGTTTTGACATTTTTAATATTTATTTTCTGATTATTATTTGCTGTTTTGAAATTTAATTAGAATTTCAGTTACTATTCTAATTTTATTTTTCTAGATTATTTAGAAAATCTTTTTACTATTTTATTTCTTGAATATGACCTAGAGTTTTTAGGAGCATCATTGGGTATTTTTCTGGATTTTTATTCATTAGATTTTAATTATTTTAGAATTATTAAGATTAGATTTAATAAATTGGATAAGTAAAATCATTTAGGATTAAGCTAGCCTTTTACAACAATCTTTCCTCATGGATCGATTCCTACTTTCCTATACTATAAAAAGTATTTAATAACTGAAGTAGTGATTAAATTTATAGCTCTCGACAGGCTTTACATTTAGCAGTGATGATGTGATTCTCAAACCTGGCCGTTGAGAATCCTGAGATTCGGTGCTCACTAACTTTTGTCATGATGGTGGCTGATGATGTGAAATCCTAACCTAGCTAGTAAGGGTCATGAGATTCGGCATATGCCAGCTTTCACTGTATAGCGATTGATGATATGAAATCTAAACTTGGCTGCTTAGGGTCCTTAGATTTGGCAACCGCCACCTTTCGCTGTGATGATGGCTAATAATGTGAAATCCAAACCTAGCTACTAAGGATCCTGAGATTTGGAAGCCCCCAACTTTCGATGACGGTGGTCGATGATGTAAAATCCAAACATGGTTGCTGAGGATGCTGAGATTTGGCGCCTGCTAACTTTCATCGTAATAGTGGCTAATGATGTCACATTTTGTTGAGAGCCAACAATTCTAAAATTTGACCTTTCACCGGTCTAGCAAATTTTTGCATTAACGTTTCGCCGGTTTAGCGGACCTTTTACTGGTTTAGCGAATTTTTGAATTAACATTTTGCTAGTCTAATAGATTTTTTATTTAACCTTTCGCTGCTTTAGCATACCTTTCGATGGTCTAGCGGATTTTTTAATTAATCTTTCACCGGTTTAGAGGATTTTTTAATTAATCTTTTGCCGGTTTAACGAACCTTTCGCTGGTGTAGCAGATTTTATATTTTATATATTCCTTATTCTTGATTTGACAAGGACTTTTGCCTCCTTCGCTTGCTAGTATCTCTTTGCCAACACTTTCTTGCCTCCATTATTGTCAAGACTAGTGTATAATTTGTACACGATGATTTTGAGTGCCTTATGAACCCGACTAGGTCTTCCACTGTCATCACTTCTTCTTTGTTTGCATGCATGTTAGATTGACAAATTTGGACTTGTCCAATTGTTTGGCATGTGTTAGTGAACTCGAACAAGTTTCTTCTTGCTTAGGCTCTCCTTGTTTTCCACTTGTTGTTTATTTTGGTGCATGAGAAGTTGGTGTATGTGGAGTTAATTCCCCTCAGAAACTAGACGAATCCCATATGCCACTACCTTCTCTTTTTCTTCTTGTTCTTTTGTTCTTTTGACAATGCATGTATGTGAAGTGGATTCCTAAGAGAACTAATTCGGTACCGTGGCCATCACTTGCCTCTCTTCTTCCTAGTTTTTTGCTTTTTGCTTGGTCTTATCAACAATGCATGCGTGTGAAATAGGTTCCCAAGGGAACCAATCGGGTTCCTTTCTATCACCTCCCTCTTTTCCTTCTTCTTTACACAAACATTGAATGGGTGAAGTTTAGTTTGTTGGCACTTAATGCTTACCTAGAACTCTGGCTGGGTCCCTTTGGTTTTAGCTCCTGCATTTTTAGTGATTTGTTTTGAGCTTTTAGCTAGGCATCACAAGGTGGAACCTGATCAAGTTCTACCTCCCCCCTTCCTTGCTTTCTTCTGCTATAAATACCACCCTTTGCTTTGCATGGTGTATAATCTCTTCTTGCCTTACATTTGAGTGTGCATTATCCTCATAAACTCCTTTCATTTTCCTCTTCTTTATTGAGAGCCTTGTAGTTGTATTCTAAAAGAAATATAAGTATGAGAAGAGTTGCCCCGCCTCGTAGGGAGGAAAGACTCCCTCAATATTCCCTCATTGAGAGAGAATGGAGACCTATCGAGGTTTGGGATGACCATGATCTACTATTGGATGTCAGTCATTATGTATCTAGCCATGCCTCCTCAAATGCAGCTTAGTGCGCACCCTCTTTCCTCTTCTTTTTCACTTGTTATGAACGTGGTCTAATGTTATTTCTTGTTTATGTCTTTTCAGGAAGATCTTCCTAAGGGTGAAAGTGCCCTTAGAAAGTTTATAAGGGAACTTGGACCTCGAGAGTCTGTGTTAAATGATGCTGGCTTTGGTGCTTTACACTTGGCACTAAACGAGGTAGCAGATTTGACTGATCACTACGTTACTCGTGGCGTGGTCAAAAGATTTTGGGATACTAACAACACATTTTACTTCCCCTTTGGTGAAATGACTATAACCCCTTATGATTTTCCTACGCTAATGGGCATGCGGTTTACAGGGGCACCGCGAGTATGTTAGGAAGACTTTCATACCCAACATGATTAACTTGTCCTCCTCTTTGGTCCTATCATGGAGTATATCCCCCATAAGGATTGATTTTTTTAATAGCTCCTTATTGAATTAATAAATGATGATGTACACTGGGCACAACATTCACCTGATCAGCATCTCGTATGATTTTAGCTCTTCTTCTTCTTAGTATGACTATCTTTATTGATTCGGGTAATTGTTGTTACTTTCACTATTTAGTCAACCTTGTTGATCTAAGTACGATGAGAAACTTAAATTGTGGAGTTTCGGTGTATTCAGCCCTTATTTTTGGGATGTACCAAGGGGTGAGGAAAACTAAGCGAACTCCTGGATAGCAACACATGAGCATACCCTGGGGGTCTATGACGAGTGATAGATGGTAATGAACCTTTCTCTTTTTTCTTCCCTATTTTTGCTTATATTGTTTCTCACTAATTATTTTTGCATATTTAATTTGACGAATATTTCCCCGCTCCTTTGCCAAGGTTAGGAACACCTACAAGTTTTCTAGCTACGGTCTCTTGGGCTAAGCAAAATCAGATTTCATGAAGGTTCCGATCGAGTGATTTTCACCAACATCATGCAACTATTAACGCCTCAAAGATAGTAATATTGTCTTCTTTGATAACTGGCTTGATTTTGGTATTTCATTTTTTGACTCATTCTTTTTTACTTTCGTCCCTGGGAAAAGCGTTTCTCAACTCTAGAAGTTAAGGCCACTCTGTTTTACACCCTGTGTCTAGTCCTTATGGGATGACCTTTCAGTTTTGTTTGGTAATTGGGTGAGCGAGTTACTGCTCAAGTTGCCAATCAGTGGCCTCCTTTTGTCCCCATGGATCCACTCTGCTTCATGTTTTATGTTAGGGTTCTGTCTATGGATGGCATGGTGGAGATGAAAGTAGGCATCCTTTTTTTTCGATTTTACCAACCACAATAGTGACTATGTTAGCCATCTTGGTTGGATCATGACTCGTTTGGTATTTCTCTTCGCTTACTTTCATTTTTATTATAAACATTCTTGTGATGCTAATATTCTTGAATCATTTTACACAAAGCATTTGTTGGCACTCCTATATAGAGCCTAAACATTAATATGGCTAGGGAAGTAGAGCATGTCGCATATATGGAGGTTTCATTAGTCCCTATATTAGAATGCTCTAAACATTTGTTTGATCCCACTTTCATTGGAGTAAGTACATTGCTTACCCTATTATTATAAGTTAAACTACAAATCTCCTGACTACTCTTCCTTTTTAGTATAATTGGCAACAATCTGGCATTTTAGTGCATCATTTTCATTCAGTGAGGAGGGCATTTGTGAACTTTTTGACTTGTCGACACCCTCAAACAGGTGAGGTAATTCACTCCTTTTAAAATCTAAGTTGATTTTTAAGCTTTATTCTTTGTTTATTAACTCTTCTTCTTTTGTAAAACGGTTCTGAAGACAATGTTAGGCCCACAAGCACACATGCATCTCGTTCTAAAAGGCGTTCTTCTTCGAGAGCGCAAGAGATACCTGAATCTTCCCACACAAGAGTGAAAATCCCACATCTAGACTCTCCATTTGGAGGTGGAGCCACTCTAAATCTACAATCCCTAAGATTCTTATGTCGTGTCGACTTCCTTAAGGGAACCCTATATCCCATTTTCTACAGGGTGATCCTTCTTTCGAGGTGGTGCATGATGATCCTTCATGCCATTCTTAAGCCCCTGGGGGCAATCCCTGGTCTAACGTAGGCATGAGACGTGGTTCAATTGGTTTTGGTAGCGCTTTAGGCTAGATTAACTACTTCTTTGGTGGAAGCAGTAGATTTCTGGACGATCGGTAGGGGTGACTTGTTAGACTTATGTATGGTGCTTTCACTACAGTGCTATGATGTAAAGCAATTATACTCTTATGCAATATTAATTTCATGTAAATTTTGTGCAAGCTTAGAAAGACTATAATGCCTATTAACCCCTATTTCCCCTAAAAATTTTTAAAAAAATGAAATGACACATTAACTACTGAGAGCTTTGTGGTCCTGAGTAATAATTCTGGAATTTTATTGAATAATTTCCAAATTACAAATTCAGAGAGATATGAAATACATACATAAATAAAAGGAAAAAACGACCCAATGGTCCACCAGTGAACTCGGTCGAGTTTCTCATTAGGCTAATGTAGCCTAATCCAATTTGGAGTGGGCACACTACCCAATCCAATTTGGACTCGTCAGGTGACTGCATGGGGAACAAGAACCTAATTGGTTCCTTATTGACCGATCTACCTGAATTCTACTTGATTTTAAATCAGCTGTTTCATACAACTATAAATAAAGGTTATCTATCTTTCGATTCTCATCAGTTCTCTCACAATAAAAAATACTATAATGTATTTTCAAAAGCTCTTAGCTTTTTGGATCCTTTCTGTTGACATCGCAGATAAACATGAACTTAAGAGCCTAAACCTGAATAGTCTTGTTTACTTATGCTAAGTTAAAATATCCTTGGAGTTCCTGAGAGCTACTTCTACTTTTTGGGACTTTGAACTTCATATCTTCCATTTCATGGGCATGAATTGTGCCCTTCAACTGAGGAATTTAGTGCTTTTGTAGGCTTTTCGTTCTATTGCCTTCCTGTTTTGCCATATATCCCAAAAGATCTATTCTCCTAATAAAGTCGTGTCCTAGGTCTAAATAAGGAGGATGTTTTCACTATAGTCATTGGGATGAGGTAGATTTTGTGTCTTTGATTTCTTATTTCCAAACATGAAACAAGCATGCTCTTGAGGTTGTTTATAAATGTAGAAATACTCTTCTTTGTCTTCTCAAGACCACCTTATTTGTAAGTAGTTTTGTAAATAAGGGACCTGCCATAGTGGAGGGAGTGAATTGTGACCAAACCCCTATGCCACTCATTGTCACTAAAAGCATACTATGCCTCGATCATCTTCGTCGTCACTCGGACTAATTTTCTCATAAAGCCCATTGCTGTTGTAGGTAGATTGTTGAGCACATTGGGCCAGGGAACTGAGAGGGTTCCCCTTGAATTAGCAACCAAACAAAAATTTATTCTATTTTTCTATTATGGTTTCCTCTTCCTTTTTCTTATATGCGCCACAGAACCCAGTCGGTTCTTTTTAGGCTCGTCTGACCTCTTTTTTTTGTGTCTCTTTATTTCTGTTTATATGCAGATTTGGTTGTTAGAGCAGTTGAGGCTGACTGAGGCTCCTAGGAATGTGGTTATTCTGCCAAAGAAGGAGATTATTCAAGGATCAATCTATGGTGAGCTGGACTAGCTTCTTGGAAAGGGATCCTCATCTCCTTTGGGTGATCCGTTGGTTAGGAATCTAACAATTTGTAACCAATAGGGGAAATTTGGCCTATATAAGCCTTATTAGCTTGTCTATGGGAACTTACTTTTTCCCAGGGCAATTAATGAGATTATTTAGACATAGGCAATCTATCCCCGCATTAGATTGCATTACCCGTGGGATCTACAAGAATGATCCTTACCACATTAAGTCTTGAGTGGATTGCTAGCTTCATCGACCCATCATTGTAATGCCACCTGTTCGTTGTTTCATATATGTCTCATAGCACTCTCTGGAGGGGATGGGTGAATGTAATACCGAGGTAAGGAAGATTCTCTACACTAAGGAGAATGTTGCCAACCCACCAAAGACTAAAAAGACAAAAGTGACCAAGTACGACTCGTCAAGGAACCTGACCCATCATAGTTTCTCATGGATGGAGTTAAAGAGCCTAGCCCAGTTCACCAAAGAGCCCAACCGGTCTGCCAGGAAACCCGACCTAGTTTCCTCCAGGAGCTTGACCCAGTTTCCTTGGGGAGCCCATTGGGCTATCCCTTTTAAGCTTCTGTAGTCCACTTAGCCCTTTTTTTAATGATAGGCATGTGATTAATAATAAGTGATCAAATTGGGCCTGTTAGGGCTTCCTACATATCCAGAGTACGGAGTCAGCTATTCGTAGTTCATTAGTCTTATTAGTATTTTATGTATATATATTTTTTGTAGGCCTAGTATGGGCCTTGTGAACCTATTATGAGCCCAAGTATCAAGAAGGGCACACATCCTCCCTTTTTTGAAGCCTATTATGGGCTTTAGCAAAGAGCAAGCTTAGTCCGCTTAGTATTTGTAATGCTTCTAAAATGCTAATGACATGATTTATGAAAAACTACAGTAGAAGACTTAATGATAGAAGGCGCTACCGCCGTCCTGATAAGGACAGGGCTCACTGAAACCATTTAATCTTGCGTTTCATATTCATAATCACAATACCTATTAAACTGAAACACTCTATAACCAAAATCCATAATAGTTCAACTTTAATACAATTGATTTAATTATATCATGTGCTAATTCGCACTCCACACTATATAAGTATATTGAATATAGGCCCAACTTGACTCTGAGGTCGATCACAACATTCATGTTATGCTGAATCCACTATGAGCATCTGATGACTTCGAAAAGGGCTTCCTAAATGGAGAAACATGTGATACTTCATCACCTAAAGTGGAAAACATGAAAACAATTCGAAAATATGAGCTAAAACTTAGTACATGCATTCCTGTATTGTAAAATGAGCGTATGTTGAATGTGAAATTTTGATAGACCAAGAGTTGTCAAAATTAACTCTCATAAAGTCAATGTAATCCTTAAAAAAAAAAATTTATGGGCTAAATTTAAAAATATGGGTGTAAAAAAAATTAGAACCCGCAAATTTAGTTGAGGATGTCATCAAGCCAAAAATAATAATAACCAAAGAAGACTAAACAAATAATAATAATAATAACCAAAGTACAAAAAAAAAAAAAAACAAAGAATAGAATAGGTGAATCATATGGGTTGTGGCTTGTAATGGGCGGAACGCCTGAAGCAAATAATAAAAAAAAGGAGCACTAGCTTCTAATTAAGGTATCAAAGTGCAAAAGGGATACCATCGTGCGAAATTAAGAAACAAAAGGACAGTAGTTGTCGGTGAGAATGGGAAGAAGGCAAATTCAATCCATCTTCCCCATGACCCAACTCTCCCACGTTCTGCCAGGAACCAAACTACTCAACTTCTTCTTAATTTCTCTGCCGCTATAAATGGAGAAAATAAAAAGC
>NCQV01084851.1:146-12421 GCA_002740545.1 Lophocereus schottii
GCATAATCTCAAGCACTATCTAATTATCTTGGAATGAGCCTGAATAAACATTGAGTATAAGGTTAGAGCTAACCCAATCAAGCATTAAGAGAGAAAATTCTAGTACATGTTGAGGTGATACAAGGTCAATAAAAGAGTTGTCCTGGGAAAACAAAGAAATAACCAAAGTCTCAGATAGGTTATGAGGTTTTTCAAAAGGCTTTTCTAGTCAAGGTAGTAAGAGACTGACTATCCAAGGACAATTAAGAACTAGTCCATGGAGCCTTATGATTCATTGACAGGTTAAGTCTTGCAACTTGCTGACTACACCTACATGTTGAACCCGAACACATATATGACGTGTTTTATAGCTCGTTACAGTATCAGAGTTCTTATCAGGATATACAACAGTTCCCATTATTGGACAAGGTGATGAACCAGTAGTGAGCACATCTTCACTAGTAACAAGGTTCTTTTCTTTCAAAGAGAATATCAATTTTGAATCAAAGTAATTGAGTTCATTGAGGCTATTGTGTGAGAAGTATCCGGATCTACTACTGAAACATGGGATTAAGCAGCTATACAATACATAAACACCCTTGGTCGGAGTACGTTGGGCAAATTATACTTCTTCAGAGGGAAGCAATGGGAATAATGGCCCATGTGTTTTTAAAGCAGCATTGCATATATTTGGCAAGCGTCAGAAGTTTCCAGGACGAAACACCTTAAGCAGGGAAAACTGTAATAACCCAATCCTAACCCATATTTATTTATTTAAATCATATTTATTTATTTATTTAATCATGTTTATTCATTTAATTTATCATGTTTATGAATTTAATCACTCATGGTTATTTGTTTAACTAAATCATGTCATTAGCATTTTGTTGGCATTACAGCTAGGAAGTGTCAACTCTAATGACCATGGGTTATACACTAAATATGACTTTTAGGCCAATTAAGCTTTAATGACTCTTGACTCAAAATTTGGATGAAGTTCTAGCCATGTTTAGGTTGCAGTTGTAGTCTCAGTAAATAAAAAAAGAGGCAAACCTAATTGGGTACTGTCAGCAAAACAAATAAAAAAGAAGTTCCCACATTATCCTAAATAGAGTAGAATGGGTAGATTTAGGTCCATAGGAATCTGGTAGGGATCCAAGGGGTCCGTGCATGTGTCAGTGTCTAGGAAAAGTAGAATGGTCACCCTAGGCCCTAGCAGGGAACCCATCTGCGATCCCGGCAGGAATGCAGTCTAGTTTGTTTTGCCACTGTCCAAGTCTGATTTGCATTCACTGCATAGAGTCAGTTTCCTAACCTCTCAAGCATTAGGTTTTAATTCATGAGTCGACATAGTTAATTTAGAGGACTTAAACTTCTTTTGAAAAGTTTTAAGATGAGTTAGTCCTCAACACTCTTTGTCAATCCATCGAGATAGGAAAGACTAAGAGAGTATACAAGCAAAATCTATAAACTAGGAGGCTTCTGTGTTGAGCTGAGTCTGGCGAAACTCCCTCTGGTTTGGTTAAAGTAAAAGTCGAAGTCCAAATCAAGGTTTAACCCTTGACTGATCCCTATGGATGGAAATAATGAGATTGCTTAACTGATGAAGATGATAGAAAGAATGCAGACTAGAGTGGAGAAGGGTGAAAAGAAGATGGAGATGATAGCCACAACACTTTAAAACCTTACTAAGGAATCCTAAGGGGAGAATAGTGAGCAACCCCATGATGAATGAGGGAAAAGTGATGGAAAGGGAAAGCTAGACAATAGGGAGGAAGAGGTGGAGAATAGTACTCGTTAAACTTATCCACAAGTAGATAGGATGGAGCAACTGCTTAAGGAACTCTCTATGTTTAACAACTAGTTTAATAACTATGTTGGATTCACGTCAATCCCATAAAAGAATTGCCTTTGAAATTCATAATTTTAGACATCAATTTCCATGGAACTGAAAACTCTCACCACTATGGGAGGAACTTTATTCGTGATATGACTCTAAAGACGATTGACAATAACATCTTCCACCTCATATTTCCTAAGAATGTAATGAGGTGGTATAATACTGTGGACCCATAAAAGGTCACGAACTGGGAGTTCTTACATGGGTATTCATATATAATCCTAACCTCCCAATCACACTTATTCTTAGAATTGATTAAGCAAGAAGAAACAGAAGCATTTTCTTACTAGCTTGCTAGAAGGAGGGTGACTGCCATTCATATGGTAGATAAACCTTCGAAAGCTTATCAAATGAGACTATTCATTAAGAATGTCTAGCCACCATATAGGCAGCACTTGTGTTTCACATTGTTCAACAAATTTACTACGCTAAGGAATATGGGTATGCTTGGGGAAGAAGAAAGAGTTAAAAAGCACCTACAAAGACTAGCAGCAATTGGAAAGGCAACTACTAGAATAAGGACAAGAAGGATGGTACCTTTAAAGAAGTGCATGCAATAAATCACTACGCTGAGTATACTCCCATAAGGACCACTAAACTCAGGCTCTAGAATGACTACTAGCCAGAGGAAAGATTGATAATCCTGAAGTCAAGCCAGAAACTTAAGCTCTTAGGCAATCCAAATCTTTTGATCCGATAAAATATTACAAATATCATCAGTCTCAGGGCCATGATATCGAGAATTGTTAGACTTCTAAGAATGGATTAGAAAGAATGTTTAGGTCAGGAAAGCTTCGTTTGCCTAAAGCTTTATAGAGGCCTAATAATTACAAAAACCCACTCAGAGACCGCGAAAACATCTTTACCATCGAAGACGATCAAGAAAAGGAATGTGACCTGTCCATATGCATACAGAGCATTCATGGGTCAAAGCCATGAGGCTACATACGTGCACAGTATTCAGAATTCATGGCTAATGAAAAAGCAATGAAGAGGATGTATATGAAACTTAGGGAGGTTACTAGTCTGCTAAAACAAGTTATGATGATTTCTAAGAGAAAAATGAAAAAGATGACTTTTGGGGAAGGAAGACTAGGCTAAGCCGCAACACCTCACAAAATCTAGGTGCCACCAAACCAGAAAAGGGCCCACAACAACCCTAGAAAAAGGAAAAGGGACATTAGTCCAAAAAGAGAATGTCATACTAAAACAATAAAAAAAAACTTAAAGCTGAAGTAAGTATTTGAAAAGTCATAATGCCTTCTCAAATGCATAGGCAGAATAGACAAATTGAATAAGATCGATTTGTCTCTTGAAGCTATGCCTAAGGAAAGGATAACTTCAATTACTACTGATAAAGGCATCACAACCTTTTGCAATGAGGATTTTCCACTAGGGGTTTTGGCGCATAATGACGCCTAACTGTGATATGCCTTTAAAAGTATATACCACTTACGCTAGTCGACAATGGGTCAGCTACGAATGTTTACTCTCAAAGAATTGTTAAAAGGCTGGGAATCAAGGAAGGACATCTCTTAACACCTTTAACTCATTTAAGAGCATATAATAACCAAAAAAGAATGGTGTTAAGTACTATGCTCTCTCTATTAATATAGGCCTTGTTAAAAGAAATGTGAAATTTTAAGTTTTGGATATTCTAGTTACCTTTAACTTACTTTTGGGAGACTATGGCTTCATAATCACCAGACGGTCCCACTGCAATAGAAAGCGAAGATGCTGATAAAAGGGCAGATGATCACTGTTGAAGGAGACAACTTCTGTGCTACCTTCAGTAACAAGGGGTCAGTGCTAGAAATAGAGCATGAATGCAATGACGAGGAACTCCATAACTTTGAGATACTGATAATCTTAGAGAAGCACCAAGCTCATTTCAACTTCGATCCCTATTTAAACTAGTGTGAATGTTACCCTCAAAAAATGAGGATAACCCCTAGGCATGGCTATAGACCGAAGACCACAAGGCTGGACTACCTTTCCCATAACCCGAAAAGATGATTACAAGTTTGGGTTAGGGTATCAGCATACTCCTAAAGAAGTGGCTAAAGCCAGATAAGAAGCAGAAGCCCAAAAAGTTAGTGCCAAAAAGGGTACCAAAAGAGCTACACCATAAAGCCTTACCCTATCACTAATAGTGAACAGTTTCTTTATGAGGGAGATAATTTTCCTTTATATAAGCTTCCTGAACCTCACTACATAAGAAAGAAAAGGAATCTAGGTTCCTAGGATTAAGATATTTAGTAGCTACCAACTATTAGAAACGGAAGCACTTACTCCTATAGGAAAGGACCAATCCATCCAAGATTTAGCCCACCTCACTGAAAGCAATAACTTTAGGTCTATGTTTGGGTAAGATTATAGGAAATGGGAAGATCCAAGTGCCATTCTGTCTCTTTCCATGTCTAACAATGGTTTTAAGCTTGTAAACTTCATCACTGAAGTCGGTGCAAAAGGCTATAAGCAATTAACTTGACAGCTGAGGAGGAAGGGAAAGTGTTCACTATAGCCATAGGAGTTAGTTTAGGGAAGTCTAGGATAGAGTGTAAGAGCCAGTCGTTAGTTCTTGTTTCCCTAAACTCTGCGTTAGATGTAATAATTTCTTATTTAAATAAGGTAAACATTTTTGCTTACAACTTGTCTTATTATTCTTCCTTTTTTAATGTTTTGCTTCTATTTATGTTGAAAACGAAGATATAACCCCAAAAGAGTTAATAAAATAAGTGGAAGATCATGAAAATCAAACTTCTATAATTCAAGACACACTATTTATCAGCTTCAGGACTCCTAACCAGTCTCAAAAGTTTAAAATATGAAAATAACTTACTACAGAGGAGTAAGATATACGTAGATAGCATTACTTCACTTTTATGGGAATTCATAGATGCCTTTGCATGGTACTATAAAGTTATGCTAGGCATAGATCGAGATATCGCTCAGCATAAGATTTCTCTCTATCCAGTTGCTAAACTAATGAAATAAAAACTCCACTGGATGAAACAAGAATGAGCCTTAAACATACAGGAAGAAGTATAGAAGCAATTTAATGTGGCGTTCATTAGGGTTTCACTATCCTCAGTAGGTAGCAAATATTATGCCAATTCCAAAGAAAGATGGAAGGATAAGAACACATGTAGATTTTAGGAATCTTAATAAGACAAGTCTAAAAGATAATTTTCCACGGACACATATAGATATCTTGGTTGATAGCACTGATGGACATGTTCTCCTCTCTTTTGTGAACGGGTATGTTGGCTATAACCAAGTCAATACAGCACAGTAGGACATGGATAAGATTACCTTCATCACCCCTTGGGGAAGATACAATGCTCTTCGAGCTTAAAAATGCAAGAGTTGCCTCCCGAAGGATGGCTAGTACTTCACTGCATGACTTAATGCATAAAGAGGCAGAAGTATATGTAGATTATATGATTATAAAGTCCAAGGAAAGGGGCGGACATGTCCTGAATCTCTGAAAGTTCTTTGCTAGAGTTAGAAAATACAATATGTACTTGAATCCGCAGAAATATGCATTTCGGTTCACGTTAAGGGAGTTATTAGGAGACGTGGTCAGCCTTATATGAATTGAGGTTTATTCTTTAAAGATCAAGGCAATACAGAAATACCACCTCCAAGATTGAGATGGAAGTGCGGGGATTCCTGGGTCGCCTTCAATACATTAGTTGCTCTATATCAAAGCTGACAATGATATGTGAGCTTATTTCAAGAATTTGAAGAAAGGAATGAACTGAAATGAGAGAAGGGATGTCGAGAAGCATTCAATAAGATCAAAGAGTACTTATCTAACCCACCAATGCTGGCACCTCTATAGCTTCATATTTCCCTCATTCATTATCTCACAACAATGACAATGACAACGGAGGCCATGCCAGTCTAGAAGATAGAAGAACAGGAAAGGGCCATCTACTATACAAGTAAAAAGTTCCTTAAATATGAAACTCATTAGACCCCTTTGGAGAAAACCTCATTGGCCTTAGTATGGGCATCCAAAAAGGTTAGCCATTACATGTTAACTATACTATACATCCAGTAGCACTTATAGACCCGACAAGGTATTTGCTACAACAACCAATAATAAGTTGTAAGGTTTGCAGATGGACTGTGTTATTATCAAGAATTTGATCTTCATTACATCCTATAGAAATCTATTAAGGGAAGAGTTTTATTTGACTTCTTTGCAAATTGCTAATGGAGGATCAAAAGGAAGAAACCCTTTATTCCCCCGATGAAGAAGTTCTTCAAATAGATGAAGGTGTTTGGACAATGTATTTCGATGGGTTTCAAACCAAAAGGGATTTGGAGTAGGCATACTTTTAGTATCTCTAGAAGGGGAACATAATCCTATATTAGTTAAACTAGATTTCCAGGTTTCTAGGAACATGACAGAATATGAAGCCTATATCATCAGGTTGTAGTCTACCAATAAAATAGGAGTAAGGAAGATATGAGTGTTTGGGGGCTCTAATTTGATAATTAACTAAATCTTATAGAAATGGAAAGTGAGAAGCAAAGCTTTAGCACCATATGAAGCTTACTTAGTAGATCTCACGAAGAACATCACCCACATTACTTATATCTACCTTTCTCATGAAGATAATAAATTGGTCGATGACCTAGCAAAGTTAGCTTTGATGATCAACATCCCTAGTGGCTTCTATTAGATGTCATTATCAATGGAAAGGAGAGATAAGCCAGCTTATTGCCATACTATTCAAGTATGCAGCATTGACCTCAGTGCTTGGTATTATAACATCGACTAATTCTTAACCAAGAAAGTATATCTACCCGGATCTTTAATAAAAGCCTAATAGACGTTAACATTTCTAACTTCAGAATATGTTGAGGATAACCATATAACAAGACATATATGGACACAAACCTACTCTACGTAATCCAAGAAGAAGCGTGAAATATCATGAAGGAAGTCCATGATGGAGAATGGACAGCCTTATATGAACAACCGAATGCTAGCAAAAATGTCCAGAGAATGGCATATTATTGGTCTAAATAGAAGCAGATTATTATGCGTCTATGAGAAGATGCAATAAATGCCAAGTATACGCTAATTTGCAACATCAACCTCCGTTTACTCTCTTACTACTCACTTTTCATGGCCTTTTTTAGTTGAAGGAATCGATATAATCAGACAGATGATGCCAAAGGAGCAGAACGCCATGCATATGTGCTTATAGCAATAGATACTTCAGAAAATGAGTAGAAGTGGCCTCTTATGCTAAGATTAGTTCAAAACATGTGCCAAAGTTCCTCATCAATAATATCATATGTAGGTATAGTGTAACACCTAAGTTGATAAGTGATTTGGGGAACCATTTTATAAAGAAAGTAGCAACCTACTTAAGAAATATAAAATTCAACATCGTAAGTCATCTCTTTACCGACCCCAAACAAATAGAGCAATGGAAGTAGCTAATAAGAATATCCAAAGGATAATCGAGAAAATGGCTGAGAACTATAAGGATTGGCCTAAATAGCTACCATTTGCTTTGTAGAGATGTACAAATTTATAACTCAATAGGAGTAGCTATAAACTCTAGAGTATATGGGAAGGAAGCAGTACTTCCAATCGAGATAGCAATACCCTCGCTCAATGTAATTGTAGAAAGTCAAATTCCAGAGTTAAAGTGGGCAAAAGCTCAATATGAAGAGCTAGTTATGCTAGATGAAGGGACAGTTAAGGCATTATATAGTTTCCAATTGTATTAGGCTCGGATTTCAAGAGCTCCCAATAAGAAAGTCAAGGCTAGAAACCTTCTGGAAGGCAACTTGGTCTTAAAAAAGATAAGGCTCTAATAGATGACCCAAAGGGAAAATTTAGGCCAAACTGGCTGGGCTCGTATATCATGAAAACCATTCTTCTAGGCAGAGCAGTAAAACTTATGGATATGGATCGAGAGGAATATACTCAATTTACAGATTTGGATCAATTGAAAAACTATTACATTTGGTCAATATACTCCAAAGCCCATAATAGGCTTCGAAAGGAAGAAGGAAAACAGTTAGTTCTAAGCCCACAAAGGGTTTACAACGCTCATACTAGACCCGAAAATAGTTGTAACAAACTATGAAGGCCTAATTCCATAATGCACATATGCAGGAAGCCTTGATGATTTAGCCCAATTACACTCCAATTATTACTCACCAAACTCAAAATAAAAAAACAGTAAAATAAAAATGAATAAATAATATGACGCCACTATTGGGCTAGCTTAGCAGATAATACCAAAATATGTCATTCATAATTATGTTAGGCTCCTGATGGAAACCGAGCCAAGTTACATCAGGTAGGAACTCGGCCAGGTTTTTGCATGTAGTTTGTCATGGATTGAGAGTGCTGGGATAGGTTTCGGTAGGTTAAACAGCTCAACAATTAACGACTTTGCAATAATAGCAATTACTTATCCAAAAAGGCATAATACTTTGATTATCACTGAAATTCAAAAAGCATACAACTTATAATAAAATTTGTACTAGCAATCTATTGTGACAAGCTTAACACTTTATTCTTTAAGACGGAAAGCTAATTGTTAATCTTTCTTTAGCTTCTTATCCTTAGTGGCTTGGGATGTCATCTTAGGCAGGCTAGGATCCTTAGTTTGCTTCCTTCAGCTATGGGACAAGTCTCCTTTCTTCTTGTTGGTTTCTATCTTCCTGGTTTTATAAGATTCCATAGCGTTTTCTTTGTCCAGGATAGTCTTCGTCAACTCAACATCCCCTGTATTCATCTATTCCAAATAATGTTCTGAGACATAGATAGAGCATCGGACAAACAGCAAGCTTCATTTTTTTTCATCCAATTAATTCGAAATTCAACATCATAATAGTGGGACAATGAAGCCAATAGTCAATATAGGACTTCACACGAGTAGGATTATTCATAAAGCCCTAAGAGGCATGCAGTCTAAGGCCATAATGATTTGGCCATTATCAAATCGTCTCCCAACCATTCGAGGAAGTAGTAGGTTCTCATAGATAGGCCAATGAGGTGTACGTAAACAATATGCCCTCCATTCATCACAAAATCATTGGATTCTACAGCACCAAACCACCCAGTGAAGACGCAGGTTCTCCTCCAAGAACTTAGTCCAATTCGCCATTGATTGATCTTGGAAATGTCTCTTCCTTTGGCAGAGTTAAGAAACTTAGTATGCATCTACATTCCTAGGAAGTTCAAACAATTGGATGTAGTTGTATGTAAACCATTAATAATGCACATTGGCATCTAAATATGATTTTATTAATTAGATGCCAACGTGTATTGCTATTAATGTAGTTGCATGTAAACCATGAGCAATAGCATGATGAACCAAAAAGTCTCCATGCCTCATGTTAAGAATAGGGAATTACTATTCTCATTAATAACATTTAACTAACTAAGTAGCCTTATACTTTGACCTGCATTGAATGCTGGGCCTCTTATTTAGAATAAAAGTATATCGAACCCATATGAAGTTTGACCATGAGCAGATTGTATCCATTGAGCAAACATAGGTTTGATCAAATTTGGTTTTTTTTGAGTACCAAAAGCAAGCATGATATCGTTATGAACGTAGAGATCCAAAGTATAGAACCCTAAAACAAGGCTAGTCCAAATTAAATAGGATATGATAGCCTCTTTATGGTATAATATTCTTGCCAATACATTATCCTCACTCTATTTCAGATTGTAATCTTGAGTGAAAAAGATAGATAACTCCATCAGAAAAAGCTCAGGTCATGATGAATCCTGCAATTTATTGGTGATGCGTACATAATGCAGCTTAAGTAGTAAATAAAGTAAAGTGGTATGAATGCACAAGCAGGTAAAGACTGTATGTGTTGGGCTACCTTTGAAGTTAGAACCCCTCAAGAGGTGCAAGCAAGTCCAAATTTAAAATGAATCAAATTGTTGATTGTGTCATAAAGACTAAAATGTCCACATCCCAATCATTCTCTTGGAGGAATATCTTCTTCTAAAAGATCTTTCATACTGTCCCCAATCCCTTCGTTCGTTCCATACATCCATAACAAGAAAAATCAATGCAATAGCACCATGAAGATGAGCAATATTAGCTAACCATAAACATTGCGCTTGCGAATGGAATCCCCTTCTAAGGGTTAGAATGGCAGTTCTCACTCCTTGGAAGGTACCAAATAAATGACTGCTTGAATCGAAGTTTGAGCATAAAGATTCCACTAACTTGTAAAAAGGGGACTTAATCCTTGAGGATATGGTAATACGTCTAAAAAATTCTTTCACCAAACGTACTTTCCTCAAGATCCAAGAACAGTGATATGAATGTCATGTCCTATCCAAGCCAAGCAACTTACTCTAAAGAGTCCTGACAAACAAGACTAAAATGAGATTTGGCATTTTTGAACCATGAAATGCATTGATTCCATTTTGCTTGTATGCGTCTCCAACCCCCATCTAAGGATATAACGGAAAGAAATAATAGAAAAAGAGCTCCAGTATAAAGATCTTCATTAGTGTGAAAACCGATGGTATACCAATACTAATAAACACCAGAATAAGTGGTATTTACTGGACAAGAGCATCACCATGAGCAATGGCTTCAATAGCCAGTTGACCAAAATGAGGATCCCAAATTGCATGAGCAATAGGTCTGAAGTGTAAAGGATCCCATACCCATGACTCAAAATTTTGTTGCCAAGCTAAATGAAACAAATTTCCAGAAGTCCATAGAAAAACTATTGCTCATTACCCAAAATGAGAAGCAAAAATATTCTGATAAAGACACTCCTCGATAATATCATCATGACTCTCGAAGTCATGTGTGGTAGTAATACCAAACCAAATAATACGAGTAGTGGGCTACTGAGCTAAACCTTGGAAAGATTAATGCCATAATGCCTTTCAAATCCTCCTAGCAATTATCCTGCTGCAATAATTCTTGCATTGAAGAATGGTAATGTTATGGCAATTCCACCAATAAGGTTTTGAATTACTCCTACAGTACGCCCTTCTACAATGCTCAAGGCTGACAGCTGAGTAGCAACAGTAACTTTGAATTTATTATGAGCGCAAATGATAGATTCAATAAGTTCTTACTAATAACCATGTCCACTAAATACAAACATTAAACTAAGAGCCCATGTAAAATGAGCACCTAAGAAAAATAGGCCATATGCAGATAATAAAGAACCATAAGACTGAATTACAAAGCTGCCCATTAATAGTAATAGAAGTTTGCATAAAGTTTCCTCCCGTGATATCAGTTACCACTCCTTGATCGCTTTAACTACCCGAAACATCTCACTATATTTTGCGGCTAAAATGGAATATTACTACTGAAATTGCATCACACATCCACAATAGCCCTAAGAATACATGATCCCATGTGGATACTTGACATGTTCCCCCTCTTCCAGGTCCATCACAAGGGAAACAAAACCATTCATTAGCTTTATCTGGTATCAAATGAGAGCTATGAGCAAATAGAATGCCCTTCAGAAGTCTCATTACCGTCATATGAATTTCTTTATAAGGCATGAATGTGATGGACCAAAAAATTCATGGTCTGTAATTACATGGGTAACGAATCTACTTTGCAACCCACTGCTACTAAATCACCACCCCTTCAAGTCAAACTGGTGCTTGTTGTTGCACCAGGAGTCGTTGCATTAGGTGCTAAAACATGAGTGTTTTGCATCCATTGAGTGAAGACAAGTTGTAATTGTATAGTAGCACCAACTATGATAAATCCACATTTGATGTGTAAACAATGAAAGTTGGGTACCATAGTAGCATCATATGGATTAGGGGGCATCGAATACATATGGTGAGCTACAACAATATTGAAAGAGCCTAACATGGCTAGGTTAAGAGATAATTGAGCATGTAATGACATTGTTAGGATCTCATATATGCCTTTATGTCCCTAGCCTATAAATGGACCTTTGTGGGCCTCTAAAATCTCTTTTAGACTATAGTCGATGCCCCAGTTCGTTCTATATATGTGATCTACTATCAGGAAAAGAATCACAATAGTGTCATGATGTTGTGTAATATTAGTCAGCCACAAGTCCCCAGTTACTAGATCTAATCCTCCACATAAAGCAAGAAATTCTACATACTTTGACCAATTCAAGGTGAAGGGGTTGCTCCTTCAGCAAAATTGGGACAAAATTGAGCTAAAAAATCCCGATTCATGATAAATTCGTGAGGAAGTGGTATCTTTTTATCCAACCCAACAATTAGAAATTGGTAAATCAGTAAAGATTCGTGGACTTGATAACCCGACTAAGAAAGAGATCCAAGTCCTAGTAGCCCTACTAGATGGTGATTTAACATGGATTCTACATCTTAGAACCAAGCCAATTTTAGGTTTGTGGTAATGGA
>NCQV01084874.1:7221-17797 GCA_002740545.1 Lophocereus schottii
TTAGTTTAGACTATGATAGGGACACTAGGCCAATAAATTCTTAAACCTATCCAAGTATTTTTAAAATGACTCCTTTTCTAGTTGAACAAATTGATTATTTTCATTCCCTAGCTTTACAGTCTTGGCATTAGGGAAATATTTTCTTAAGAACAACTTAACAAAGTCATCCCAAGAAGAAATAGAATTAGCAGTCAAGCCATACATCCAGTTTTTAGTAGCATCTTTTAAAGCAAAATGAATTAATTTTATTCTCACCATATCAACAAATATATTAGAGAAATGCATCAAAGAATATTCTCCTTCAAATTCCCTCAAAAACAATTACTGATCCTCTGAACCAGTAAAT
This sequence comes from Lophocereus schottii, assembly GCA_002740545.1. NCBI lineage: Eukaryota > Viridiplantae > Streptophyta > Magnoliopsida > Caryophyllales > Cactaceae > Lophocereus > Lophocereus schottii. Next base: position 7,568 of record NCQV01084874.1, read on the forward strand.
TTAAGGAGCATTTAAGTTTAATGAGGTCTCAACTCAAAGGTCACATTAGGACTTAGGTGATAAGTTGCATTTTATACATATTTTTTTACATTTTATTAATTTATTTTATATTATTAACTTGTCTGGTATTCATCGTTTTTACATCGTTTAGGAAATAAAGGTTTAAGTCCAAACTCATGAAAAACAAAATGAAGAGATTAAGCTAAAAGGAAGGAAAATATCAAGTCGAAGAAAGCTGGAAAAATCAGTCAAAATAAATGCCCAAGACTTCACTTCTCTACAAACTCCCCACTCACTCCCTAACTCCACAAACCACCCAAGCATCCTTTGATCTACTCCACCACATGCCTACCCCAAAATCTTACCAACTTTAACATCATAGATAGTAGCATCACCATGATTCATTACGTACCTCATCTATCCCCACATATCTCGCTAAGCTCTTATCATCATAATTAGCACTGCTATATAACACCCCCATATCACGCATCACCTTTATCATCAACTACCCCATCACCATCCATCACATATCATTGTATACCATAGGAAGCAGCCCCCCAAAATGCTTACCCCATCATCTCTCATGCAGCAGCATCATCATATATCATCTTCATCTCCTACATGATCATCATAATCAGCATCATCTCTAAACCCCCAAAACGCTTACTTTCATCGTCACAATTATCCCTTTTTCCCCTCCTCCTTGGCGGCGTTAGGCCATCGAGACACATTTGACCACCTCCAAGCCACCACGACTGTTGCTATTGTGTGCGGTTTAATCAGAGTCATGGGTTCGAGACTTGTATGGTGTAATTGGTTGCAATCTAATCTACTTGTTCTTTAGTTAATACTTAGTATTTTAGAATTAGTTTATTTTACTTGTTTTCCTTTTATTTAATCCAAATATATTAAATGAATTAGTTTGTGGTTTATTTAACATGTTAGGCTAAATTTTATTCCACTTGACTTGATTATGTAAAACCATGTCAAATTTATGTTTTGAGATAAGTTGATTGTTATTCATGTTTATTTCATTGTTTAATTTTGATATCTTATGAGAATTTGATTTATTAAAGTTGTCATTATAAAGATTAATTTAAGGCTGATCTTGATTAATCTTATTTTGACTTGAATTAGGTTTTCAGACAAGGACTGGTATAAATTGGCTAATTTGATTAAAAAGGTTTAAATCTAGGGTTGGTCTTAGAGGTTAAACTTAAAATCAGGAAAGAACCGCTGGTGTATCTTCTCTAGTGTCTAGTTATTAAAAAAATAAATGACAGATGGTATTAATGATAGATATAAATTAGGGCATGGTGAATCATAACTAGGTCAAGCGATTCATTTGATTTGCTATTTTTAATAATTATTTGTTGTTTTTTAGGCAATTTCTTTAGTTTCTAAATTATTATAGATTTTAACATTAATTTTGTTTAATCCCCCCCCCCAAACAGTAGTCTTTTAGGAGTATCTTAGCAATTTTAGATCAGTTATATTTTGGTTTTTAGTGTGGTTAAATTCTCATATTTATTTTCTATTCTATTTTGCCGTTGTTAACCGGTTTGCTAGAAATTAGACTAAAAATAGTTGCTTTTGTGTTTTTCTATATTTTATTGAAGTTTATGGTTTAGTTATTATCATAATCTACTGCTATTTAATTTTGTAATTTTTGAACATTATTTGATAATATTTTAGAATTATTTCGTGAATTGAATACATATAGGTTTTTACTTTAATAAATCTGAAAGGTTTTTAGGGTTTCATTAAGTCTATAAAATTATATTTTATAATATGGGTGAAATTATTATTTATTTTGGTATTTAATTAAGTGCAATTTATTATTTTTCTAATTTCAGATTTTATTTTCTATTTTAATTTTCCGCAATTATCTTCTGCTTTATTTTTCTAAAATTAACCAAATATAATTCTGGGAACATAAATTTATGAATTTCCATAATGTTAATTGAGTTTATTTTTTTGTGATTTTTGATATTAATTTTCTGCTTGTTATTTTCTGTTTTAATTTTTAGTTTAATATTGTGTGATTATTTCTATTTTGATTTTTCCAGAATATTTAGGTTAGTTTTTTACTATTTTTCTTTTCAAAATTGGGCTTAAATATTTAGGAGCATCAGTGAGTAATTTTCTAGATTTTTTCTTAGCTTAGTTTGGATTTATATAAATTAATTAGCTAAAATGTGAACTAGATATTAAGCAAACTGAAAAGTTTGTATCTCTCTCCATGGAGTCGACCCCTACTTTTCTATACTATAAATATTATTTACAAATCAAGTAGTAGTTTAATTTGTAGCACTATGGTAAGCTCTACAAATTTTGATAGCATTGCCGGAGAGAGATTTGTTTGCTTTTATCTCTCAATTTTACTAAATTGATTGATATGTTCTAACATTTAGATTTTCTTTTTTCGGCTGGTTAGTTGATGAAAGCTACTCATAGTAGGAAAGTAGGACTAAACAAAGAAGAGCTACCATTAGAAGACCAAATAGTAAGTGATATAGAAAGTGAAAATTCTGTAAGTCTTCCTATTAGTTCAGAATCTTCTATTGTTAAAATGGCTAATAATACTAGTTTATGTGAGCTTACTGCCCCTAACTTGGTTGTACAACCCTTATCAATCACATATCCTGCCTTAGATAGACCTTTAAAATTGAATTCTAGATTTTTAAATTTATTACCTAAATTTCATAGATTGTCTGGTGAGGACCCATATAGATTTATTAATGAATTCATTATTAGTATTTCCACCATGCAACCTGAGGGGATTCCTGTGGACCTTATTATACTAAGGGCGTTTCCTTTTGCACTTCAGGATAAGGCTAAAGACTGGTTATATTATCTCCCCCCTGCATCATTTACCACTTGGACTTAAGTCCACAAAGCTTTTTTAGAAAAGTTCTTTTCTACATCTGGGATAAGGGTCGATTAGAAAAGAGATATGTGGAATAAAACAAATGAATGGGGAGTCTTCGCATGAATATTGGGAACGCTTTAATAGGTTGTGTGCTAGTTGTCCTCAGCACCAAATCACTGATCAATTATTAATCTAATATTTTTATGAAGGACTTTTTTACCATCTGGCGGGAGTATAATAGATGCTGCAAGTGGGGCAGTATTAGTGAACAAATTTCCAGCTACAGCTAGTGAGTTAATTAATTAATAACATGGCTCAAAACACCCAACAATTTGGGACTAGAGAAAACCAACTTAGCAGAGTTAATAAAAGTTTAAATGGATCGTCTGTTGAGACTCAATTGTCTCAAATTACTAATGTACTGAACAAGTTAGTTACTAGTGGGGTTCAAACTACTGTTACTTGTAATATTTACTGCTTAGAAGGTCATGTTTATAATGCTTGTCCTAATTTGCAAGGGGGGAATGTTAATGTTGTGTTTCCTAATGAAGGCCAAAGAAGATATGACCCCTATTCCAATACCTATAATAAGGGATGGAGGACCATCCTAGCCTTGGGTATGGACCTAGACCTAATCCCCCCTGCTTTAACCAACCATCGAACCAACCCTCTGCTCAAGATAAGACTAACTTCCTTATAGAACAGATGATGAAAAAGATGGATGAATAGAAGAAGGAAACATACCTTAAGCTATAGAACTTAGAGATGACTATGAAGTAGGTGCAACAAAGACAAACCACTTCTGACACCTTAGTTAGCAATCTACAGGCTCAAGTACAACAAAGAATACCATCTCAACCTTACCCGAACCCTTAGGACAGCGTTAATGCCATAACACTTCGGAGTGGAAAAGAGTTAATAGAGCCTAAATAGAGTAGAGAGATAGAGTTTAAAAAAAAAATTGAGGCTAAGGAACTAGAAAAGGACCAAAAAAAGGACTCTATCATTGTTTCTAAACACGAACCCTCAAAACCAGTTCTACCTTTTCCTAGTAGATTGAGGAATTATAATTCTCAGGTAGAAGAGGCCAACCAGGATATTCTAGATATATTTAGAAAGGTTGAGATTAATATTCCTCTTTGGATGCATTTAAGCAGGTACCTCTCTACGCTAAGTTCCTAGAGGAGTTGTGCACTTCAAAGCACAAAATGAAAGGAAATGAAAAGGTAAGTATGGGGGAGAATGTTTCTACTATTCTCCAAAAGGAGCTCCCTACTAAATGCAAGGATCCAGGTATGTTCTCAATTTCCTATAAAATAGGGAACATGACATTTTATAAAGCTATGCTTGACTTACGTTCTTCCATTAATGTGATATCCACTTCTCTTTTTAAACAACTAAAGGTAGGATAGTTGAAAAGGACTAGTTTGATGATTCACTTAGCTGATAGAAGTTGTGCATACCCTAATGGTGTAATAGAAGATGTCTTAGTCCAAGTAAATAACTCCTACTAATTTCTTTATCTTGGACATGTGTGATGCTTCTAATGATGTTCCTATATTATTAGGTAGATAGTCCTTTAAAGCAGTTAGGATAAAAATAGATGTCCGCACTGGAACTTTGTCTATGGAATTTGATTGAGATGTAATTAAATTTGATATTTTTAATGCCATGAAATTTTGATATGATGTGAATCATATATGTGCACTTGACGCCATTGATGAATTGTCCAAAGATGTCCATGACTTATCATATATAGATGAGCTAGAAATTATGCTAGCCATGAGTTTAGATGCATCTAAACATATGCCATATGTCTTGCATAATGAATTGGAGGCTATGATAAAGTCTTTCTGCCTATTAAGTTCAATTGAGGAGTCTGAAGAAATTTATTTGATTACTGAACATGATAAATTGCTACCCTCACTTGTCTCACCCCCTAAGTTGGATCTTAAACCTTTATTTGAGAATTTGAAAAATGTCTATATAGGGGATGATGAGACACTATCTGTCATTATCTCCATAGCATTTGAGCCTGAACAAGAAGAAAAATTGGTTAGGGTACTTGGAGAACATAGGGGAGCATTTGGATGGACTTTAGCTGACCTTAGAGGACTTAGCCCGACACTTTGTACTCATATGATCACTTTGGAGTTAGAGGCTAGGCCTAGGAGAAGCTGAGGTTATTTGTCCTATAGCTGATTCTGATTGGGTGAGCCCTATACATGTGGTACCGAAGAAAGGGGGGACAATCATAGTTCAGAACAAAGAGGGGGGACTAGTTCCTACTCGAGTTTAGAGTGGCTGGAGAGTTTGTATAGATTATAAGAAGCTGAACAAGGCCACCAAGAAAAGCCACTTTCCTTTACCTTTCATGGACAAATGTTAGAGAGGCTAGCTAGTAGGTCTCATTATTGTTTCCTAGATGGGTATTCAGGGTATATCCAGGTCCCAGTAGCCCCTGAGGATCAGGAAAAGACCACATTCACCTGCCCGTTTGGCACTTATGCTTTTAGAAGGATACCGTTTGGTTTATGTAATGCACAGTCCACATTTCAAAGATGCATGATGAGTATTTTTTTTAACTTTATCACCAAATTATGGAGGATTTTATGGATGGTTTTGCTGTTCAGGGTGATTGTTTTGATGAGCGCTTACATTATCTCACTTTAGTACTTAGGCAATGCACTTAGGTAATGCATTGAAACCAATTTGTTTTTGAACTTTAGAAAGTGTCATTTCAGGGTTGAGCATGGTGTGGTCATAGGATATGTTGTTTTTGCTAAGGAACTAGAGGTAGACAAAGCAAAATTTAAAATTATTCAGTCTTTGCCTTAACCCCAAACTGTTAGAGCAGTCAGATCCTTTTTAGGACATGTTGGATGTTATTGTAGATTTATCAAAGACTTTACCAAAATTGCTTCCCCTTTGTGTGATCTGCTCGTAAGAATGCTTGTTTTGATTTTAATAAAGATTGCATGAAAGCATTCGATGAATTGAAAATGAAACTGACCACCACTCCGATAGTGCAATACCCAAACTGGGCCCCACCCTTTGAGTTGATATACGAAGCTAGTGATAAAGCTATGGGGGCAGTTTTAGGTCAAAGAACAGGAAGAGTACCCCACGTAATATGCTATGCTTCTCGAACTCTTGACCATGCACAGGGAAATTACAACACCACTGAGAAAGAATTTGGAGTGTGCAAGCGGCTAGGCAGAATTGTTAATTTGAGTTTAGGCTCAAATTCCCCCTTGAAAGTTGATATGACTTAGTTTAAAGGCAACATCACCCACCAAGACTAGGATCTGCCAAGAATTGTATAAAGGCTTAGCCACCAACAACTTTATAAAGGCTCCACTCATGACTCACCACCTTGTTTACAAGGATAAAGAGAACTAAAGATTTAGAGAGAGAAAGCTTTAAAGATTTAGAGAGAGAAAGCTTTGAAGCTTAATTGCTTATTCGTTCAACTTGCTTTCAACTAAACTCGAGTATCACTTTTATATGGCTGGCTAATACTCTAGGGAACTCATCTTACATAGAAAAATGCAAAATACAACTTAATAGATTAACATAGGAAATAGAAAAGTAAGTTACTATATAAACTATGGTAAAAACAATATAAATCTAAAAACTAGGGCTCTTGAGACTTGTTTCCATCAGCATAGGGACTCTTATATTGAATTCCCACATTAAGAAAGGGAGATGCATCCTTAGAATCAGTTGGTCATGCATTGGTTTCTTAGGTGTGATCAATCCATTTGCATTTAATGCTTTCAGACTTTTGTGTATTCACACTGCAGCAGGGTTAGATTCAATGAGCCATAACTCTCTTGTTTCTGGTCTAAATCTGATGACATAGGATTTATACAAAAGCTTCCGAAGTCTATTTTCCAATGGAAAATGTTTCACTAATTTTAGCCCTGTCATTTGAGAGAAATGGGCCATACTAGCCAGATGGTCCAAACAGGATCGGACAGTTAACTTTGGAGCAGTCCAATTTGGAGCTTAATTAGACCGACCAATGAATTCCAAATTATTTGAAACTTCTTCCATGTGAAAGCTAACATCTTAAAGTTAAAGATAGCCTAGAATAGCCTTAGCCAAGGCATGTTGAGCATAGACGAAATTTGCCTCAAACTCAAAGTAACATTCTATCCAAAAACTATCCATGAGCACAACCTTTTGTTTTAAGCTTCCCTTATTCTTGTCGTGGGTTTAGCCTTAATTTAATGATTAGACCCTTTAGGAGGCCTATTGACCTTCCTAAAACAAGAGGGTAACAGATTCTAAAGGCCTAGGATGGACCTTAAACTGAAGCTCTAAATTAGCGCATGGACCAAGTCCCTTATGACAAAGCTTGTGAGTACTAAGAAGGACTTAAGAGCTCTCTTGGACTGAGATAGGCATGGCATTTACTTTATCCTCCCCTTATTGATTGTGATTTGCCTTCAAATCATCACCATCATCTTCATCCTCAAGGTTAGGTGTTAGATCACTTGTATTGAAGGTAGGAGACACACCCATGTCAACGGGCATTTATAGCTTGTGGGCATTATTCAGCACCTTTTCAAGGACTTTGAAAGGACTATCCCCTGTTAGCATAAGCTTGTTTCTCCTTTGTGATGGGAATCTTTCCTTTTTCAAGAGTAGCTATACTAAGTCCCAAGGCTTGAGGGTAAGGGCCTTGCGGTGCTTGTTTGGTCTTGCCTTGTAAATCTCATTAGTCTTCTCAATCTTTGCTTAAATTTATTGGTGAAGCTCCTTCATCTCCTTTGCTTTTTCCTGTACCTCATAACTCACTCTAGACTCAAGAGGAAGAGGTATGAGTTCAAGTGGAGTTAGAGGGTTGATTCCATAACATGACTCAAATGGAGAATGGGTAGTAGCAAAGCTTGATATAAGGTTGCATGCAAACTCAGCATGTAGGAACTTCAGATCACCTCGGTCTATCCAACCATTTGAGGATGGTGGGATGTGCTATACAAGAGCTTAGTGCCAAGCAATCACCATAAACATCTCTAAAAGTGACTAAGAAACTTTGTGTCCCAATCCGATACAATGTTCCAAGGTATGCCATGAAGTTTGACAACTTCCTTGAAGTAAAGATAGACCACATGAGATGCATCATCGGCTTTCTCACAAGGAATGAAGTGACCTATCTTTGAAAAGCAATCTACCACCACCATAGTGGCATCCTTGCCCCTTTGCGTCCTTAGGAGAGTAACTATGAAATCCATGCTTAAATCCTCCCATGGACCATTAGGAATAGGCAACGGGGTGTATAACCCTTGGTGGAATTAGCTTTTGGCCTTTCGGTAAATGAAACACTTAGAAATTACCTCATGAATGTCCCCACCCATCTTTGGCCAAAAAAAGTGTTCCTTGAGCATGTCAATGGTCTTGTTGATCCCAAAATGGCCAGCCAAGCCCCTTCTATGCACCTCTTTGACAAGAAGCTTTCGAATTGGCCCCTTTGGAATACATAGCTTGTTAGCCTTGAATAAGAAGCCCTCTTGGAGAGTGTAGGGGCTGTTCTTATGGCCATCTTGATCATGGAGGTAGTTCTTGAAGTCCTCATCATCTTGGTAGAGCTGTCGGATGAATTGGAAGCCTAGAACCCTTGCTTCCATTACGGCTGAAAGAGAATGCTGCCTAGATAATGCATCCACTGGTTAGCCATAAAGGAGAAACTTTGCAAGAACTCAACCCACTTAGCATGTCTTGGATTAAGTTTATGCTGGCCATTCAAGTACTTTGAGGCCTCGTGATCAGAGTGAAGTACAAACCATTCAAGTACCTTAAGGCCTCGTGATCGGAAGTCTCCTTTATCCCCTTCTTGGATGACTCCTCAAGCTAGAATTACTTGAGTAATCATTTTCATCTTCATGGTTGTTTGATTCTTGCATTTGTCATCCTCCTTGGAAGGCCGTGAATTGGGCAGTTATTTGCTTAAATTGACTACTAATTTGCCTCACACTTTGTTATAGGTTTAGGATGGCATTGTCTTGTCTCATCATGCGGGCTTGCTCTAAACTCATTCCCCTTGGCACCCTTGCTGGTTCGGGTGTGTTAGGAGGGGATTTGACATGATGAAGAGGGTATGGACAGAAAGTTAATGTAAACGCTGTCTGAGGAGCTAGGTTCTTTTGTAGCTGGGAATTGTGTTTGGTCGAGGTTATTTTATAGCTTAAAGAGAAGCAATGAGGGATTGAACAACAAAAAAGGTAGAAATAGATCTTCAAAATGAAGAAAATGTGGAATAAAATAAAGCACACCAACCTAGTTTTGCTCTGATACCAAATGGGGAGTGCACGCGGATGCGCAAAATTGCTAACTTGTGTTTAGGCTCAAATTCCCCCTTGAACATTGATATGACTTAGTTTATAGGCAACGCCACCCACCAAGACTAGAATCCACCAAGAATTTCATAAAGGCTTACCCAGCAACAACTCTATAAAGGCTCCGCTCAAGACTCATCACCTTGTTCACAAGGATAAAGACAACTTGGGATTTAGAGGGAGAAAGCTTTGAAGCTCCATTGTTCATTCATTCAACTTAATTTCAACCAAACTTAAGTATGGCTTTTGTAGGGCTGGCCAATACTCTAGGGAACTCATCTTACATAGGAAAATGCAAAATACAACTTACTAGATTAACATAGGAAATATAAAAGCAAGTTATTAGATAAACTATGGTAATAACGATATAAGTCTAAAAACTAGGGCTCTTTAGACTTGTTCCCATCAGCATAGGGACTTATTATCTTGAATTCCCACATTAAGAAAGGGGGATGCATCCTTGGAACCAGCTGGTTGTGCATTGGATTCGCAGAGGTGATGAATCCATTTGCATTTAATGCTCTCAGATTTTCGCATGTTCACACTACAGCATGGTCAGATTCAATGAGCCATAAGTCTCTTGTTTCTGGTCCAAATCTGATGACATAGGATTCATATGAATGCTTTCGAAGTCTATTTTCCAATGAAAAAATTTTCACTAAATGTGGCATTGCCGTTTGAGAGAAATGGGTCGTACTAGCCAGATGGTCCAAACTAGAGTTGACAGTCAACTTTGGGGTAGTCCGCTTTGGAGCATAATTTAACTAACCAAATGGATTCCAATTGACTTGAAACTTGTTCCAAGTGAAAGCTAACATCTTAAAATTAAAGATAGCCTATAATAACCTTAGCCAAGGCATGTGGAGCATAGATGAAATTTGCCTCAAACACAAAGTAACATTTTATCTAAAAACTATCCATAAGCACAACCTTCTATTTTGAGCTTCCCTTATTCCTACCATGGGTTTAGCCTCAATTTAATGATTAATCCCTTTAGGAGGCCAGTTTTTGTTT
>NCQV01084883.1:0-12369 GCA_002740545.1 Lophocereus schottii
CACCCCGTCTTCTTCCTCTGCCTCTAGTTCTTCATCTTGCAGGGTACCCGACAATCTTAAAATAGTTAGACTCCTTGTGCCCAAGCTTATTACAATGCGTGTAAGACACCCTGATAAATGCCCATTATATATATCATTTCGAGGTCATTTTATTGCATTTTTGGGAGAATTACTTGCTTTAAGTCATCATTTATACTCCTATTCTCAATTTATGCTTGAGTATGGTTGTTTGATGTATTTTACAGGGATTTAGACCAATTTAACCTGACATTTAACCCTCATTTGAGCATATTTTGACCCCCCACAGGTGGCCATGAGGTGTTATGCTCGTGGAACAAGACAAAAGCATGATTATGGTTTCATCCAAGACCACAGTCCAATTGTAGTGCCTGCCACGGATAGTGGTGAGCTGTGTAACTGTAGCATCTTTGTTTTCCTCTCGGCTATGTGGCTGAAAAGCCTCAAGATTTTCTTTATAAACTCGTCTCTCAGCAGCAAGAAGGAGAGAGCATAGCATAGATTAGTTTATTTCTTTCTCAAATTTCACTCGTTTTAGTTAGGATTTTAGTTTGTTTTTGCAAGTGAGAATTCTTGAGTGTGGAGATCAGTCTTGTTTGCAATTTGAAGACTTGGTTGAAGGTTATCCTTGTCAAGCCCTTCCCTCTCAAATTTGGATTAATTATTGGTTAGTTATTTAATTTTTAATCATGAGTGAGTAGTTTATCTTGTCTAGGAATTTGTTAGTTTACGGAAGTATAATTGGATCATGTTTTAATCAATAGATTGTGCTTTTGTTTCATGATTGCTTTGATTTCATTTATCAAGTGATTATCATATTGTAAGTGGATTTTTAGCCATATTTTGCTTGCAAACTTGAAACAATTGAATGAAGTACTTAAAGGTGAAATTTAATTGTTAGACGGCTTGATAAAACCTAGCGTAGCAATGACTCGAAGGATAGATTTGCATGTTGGGAGGACATAAAAAGTAATCGAAAATATTAAACTTGAATTAAGACAAATTAGTTTGAAAGAACGACTTTTGCTTAGTTTAGGCGATTTGGTTGATTTCGAAAGAATAGGCTAAATTTTTGGATAGTTACAATTCCTCGAAATTATCCGATTAGAGGAAATTACATGTTAATCATTTTGATCCAATCACCTTTGTTAACTACATAAATTCCTAGGCATTTTCTTCCTAATTAAGTTTTAAATTAGTTAATTAGAAGCTGTTAAATCAAATCCTCGATTAAGTTATTGCTTAGCATTTTCTAAAAGAAAGGACTCGATAAATTGCTTTGGTTCTTGAGGATGATCTTCTGTTTATACTACGACACCCGTGTGCTTGCGAGCAGGGGTCAAGTTTTTGGCGTCGTTGTTGGGGAGTAATTTATTAACTGTCGAGTTAGTCTTACGAAAGTGACTAAGTATTTTATTCTTTTTCGTCGTTTTTTTGTTGTTTGATTGCGTCGGTAGTATTGGTGATAGTGCTTATAGGAATCTTTCCCGTTTATGTAAAGTCTATTCCTATACGAACCCGATAGAAGTAAAAGATTGAAGAACAAAGATGTGAGGGAAGAAGAACTTCAACAAATATGGCGGGAGGAGGAGGTGACCGAAGAAGAGCCCTTAGGGATTTTGTCAGCCCTAGAGTTCAAGGAATCGCCTCAAGCATCGCTCGCCCTAACGTTGCTGCAAACCATTTTAAGCTCAAGCCGACTCTCATTTCCATGGTGTAACAATCCCAGTTTGGAGGAACTCATTTGGAAGACCCGAATCTACATCTCTCGGTCTTTTTATAGGTGTGCGACACGTTGAAACTAAATGGAGCCTCCATTGATGCCATTCAACTGTGATTGTTTCCCTTCTCACTAAGGGATAAGGCAAAAGCTTAGTTGTATTCCCTACCTTTGGGATGTATCACCACGTGGGATGAGTTTATTAGAGCCTTTCCTTGCTAAGTTTTTCGCTCCAGGCAAAATGGCAAGCTTGAGGAATCAAATCACCAACTTCACTCAAAGGGATGATGAGATGCTCTATGAATTTTGGGAGCGGTTTAAGGATCTGCTGTGTTTATGGCCCTATCATGGTCTTCAATGATGGATGACTATTCAAGTTTTTTATAATGGTGCGACCCAATCTATAAGGTCCACTATTGATACGGTAGCAGGAAGAACCTTAATGAACAAAACTGAAGATGAGCCCTATAATTTGATTGAAGAGATGACACTCATTAACTTCTAATGGTCTTCCGAACGAGGCCAACCCAAACGGGTTGGAGGTAAACTTGAAGTTAATGCACTTACTTTGCTTTTCGCTAAAGTAGATGCTATGACTCAAAGGGTGGACCGTATAAATGTTAATGTTGTGAATTCTAGTGCCCTTTTTACTATTTTGTTCCCCGGCAATGGCGCTAAAAACTTAATGTGGATTTTCCATTTCGTTTTAAAGCCCTTTTTACTTGCAAGTGCACAAGGTTAATTGTAGACAAGCGAGTATAGGGGTGTTGATCCCACGAGGAATAATATTGATTTTTAATTTCAACTCTTCCAACTATGAGGAAAAAGATGAATAAGGAGTGTAATTATCGATATAATTAAAGAAGCAAATAGAAGAGTAAAAGTGTCAAGTAGAGAGAATTCAGATGAGAGAATGTCTTAGGATTTCAGATTTCATCCTTGATGCATATATTGAATTGCTAATTCAAATGGGGATTTGATTTGTCTCTTGTGCAACTTAAGCTACAAGCATTAAGTCACAAAATTGAAAAGATGAATTATAATTATCAAATAAAATTATTTATCTAGTGGCTTAGCATGAATTATTCTTTTTAGATATAACTCATCTAATTTCTAGTATAAATTATTCAATTTTAATGATTACAATTTTAAGGCCATTTGCATAATATCATATTATCCTATAAGGTCTAATATTCATTTGAGATAGCAAATTAAACTATTGTAATTAGCATGATTAAACAATAGTATTAGAATGCATAAATAGGTTAAGGTCAAGTTTACACTCAAAATTATGCAATCAAAGAGACAAAAATTACCTCAAACGAAATTAGCAAAAATAATATTATTATCAAGGATCCATCTTAATCTTAGAAATGTGTAGTTTAGCTGACCATAGTTAGTGAAAACACCATGATAATTGGTATATTTCACTACCTATGTCCAAATTCTTGTACTTAATTACAAATTAATGAAGTAAACACTTTCAAATTTGACTCACAAATGAGATGAGAAGAGAAGAGAAAAGCAGCCAACAAGCTTATTTTCTTCCAAATCCCTCAACCTAAATGATTTTGTCTTACAAAATACTCTCAACTCTCTAAAGAAAAATAGAAGATGGAAGGTAGAATGCTTGGATGAATGGATGAGTGTATGAATGGTTTGAGATAAGAGGCTGGTCTGGTGTGGTGTGAGGGAAGCCATATATATAGATGGTGATGAAGATGATGATAATGATCAAGGAGTGTGGGATGATGGTGGTGAGAGTTTTTGAAAGAAGAAGGTGTGAGGTTTTTATAATATTAGCTACTAAGGTTTTCTTCTTTAAACTCCTTGTCTTCTAAGTCTTCCAGTTTCTCTTTAATTAGGAGTAATAATTTTATAACTTTAGCCTAAATAAATTATTATAGAAATAATATGAAATAATATTTTTTCATAAATCATTATTTTTAGACCGATTTGATAGCTTAGCATGTAAAATCTGAACTTCGACTTCTTCTCTTCTCCTCATTATTTATTAACGCTCTTGAGCTTTGGGCATTGCATATGTGAGAGGTTCGAGGAGAATTAATCAATTCCACCAAAATTCTTCTATTTTTATCCTACCTGAAAATCACATATAATATGCATTATTTACTCATAAAATATATTTCAAAGACTTGAAAGTAGGTAAAATAAAGGAGAAAATTACATATAAAGTATGAATTATCACTTCCTATGTGAAATTTCTAGTTCTATTGAACATGTGACTTTGAATTTTCAAGTCAGGAGTCATTTTTCGCAAAACTCTAGTGAAGTCAACTATGTCCCAAATTTCAATCCGAGACTGGCCAATGATCCTTATTCTAGTACTTATAATCTGGATTGGAGGAATCACCCGAATTTATCATATAGGCCTCAATCCAAATCCTTCGAATATGCCCCAATGACTGCTAGACCACCCCCCGATTTTCAAGGACCTCCTTTCCCTCCAAAAGTACCCCAAAAGTCTAATTCAGAAACTATGATGGAAAGTATGCTTATGGAACAACAAAAGTAGGATGAGTATATTAAGTAATTAGCCTCTAAGATTAATATGCTTGCAACTCACAATAAGATGTTGGAAGCCCATATTACCTTAACAAGCTAGTTTTTCGTCTACGCCCTTGAATAGATTTTCTAGCAAGCCCGAACCTAACCCTTGTGAACATTGCAATTGTATCATCTTGAGGGAAGAAGTAAAGGACTCTGTTGACTTCAAGGGCATACCAATTGAAGAGAGTAGAGAAATAACTATGTGTTAGGAAAAATATTAGAGCAACAGTAATGGCAAAAGCGATAGGATGAGTTAGAGAGTCAGAATTCAAATGAATAACAGAAAACAGAAATAAGAAGACGAGATTTAATGTGGAAAGCCCAATGCGGGAAAAATCATGGACGGCGACAGCACCAGAACAATTCACTATGAGTAGGAAGAATACAACCCGATCACAATCACCACTGTAATTTGATCTAAGAGCATAATTACAACTTCACTATTGTAATCTCTCACAAAGTACTTCTACCTCTCAATATTTGTATGAGTACTGGAGTTATTTAGATCCTAGGCTTGACCCTCTTTATATAGGGTCTAAACAGTAGGGTTTTTCCCCTTAGCGTGCAACCCTAACCGCTAGGTGGAATCCCCCCTCGAACAGAACCCTAGCCGCCTTCCGAAAGAGGCGGCGAAACGACACATGGCACGGCTGTGCCACATGGCACAACACTGCCGTGCCGTTTTTCTGTCCTCTTCGACTTGTCGTCTTTCGTCTTGACACGCCCGTATCTTGTGTAGCACGGTCCCGCCGTGCCGGTACTTGGATTTTGGGCCATGAAACCCAACATTATGCTTGAGAGTAAGGAAAGGAATGATGCTGGCAAGGCCGCAACATTCATAGAGAACGAAAATGTAAAGATCCCCACCGTTTTTCCACCTAAGCTTTCTAACCCCTATCCCTTGTATTATGAGAAAGGTGGAAATTTAGAAAGCCTTGTGCGATCTAGGTGTAAGCATCAGTCTAATGCCTTACTCTTTGTTTCATAAGCTACACTTAGGGCCACTACAACCTGCACCTTTTTCACTACAATTTGCAGACGGTTCTGAAACGCAACCCATAGGCAAATTGGAAGATGTGCCCGTCAATATAGGAGACATTTGGGTATTGGAAGATTTTATCATAGTTGATATGATTGAGACTAATGATGCCCAAATTATTCTAGGTAGGCCCTTATTGGCTACCACAAGTTGCCATATTGTTGTAAGAAAGGGGCATATAACTTTTGAGGTGTAAGGGTGCTATGCCGTGTTTTGTCATATAGAGGAGAAAGTTGTTTCCCCTAATTCTTCTCTGTTAGGTGAATTTCCCTCTTCCCCTGAGATTGTCACGGAGGATGTCTTGACTTGTGAAGATCCTCTTGACTTTGACTGGATTTCTATTGAGGACCCCAACCAAAGGTATGTTAAGGTGAAGTTTGCTGCTTTTATGTCGCCTAACAAGCCCAAGGTTGAGGCCCATGCTTCTAACGAGTCTGCTATAAGCGATTATTGCAGGTTTCTCAAGCTGTTCTCTCTTTGCCCTCTATGGAAGGCTTTGATACAGATTTTGATTTGCGGGTTAAACAAGGTAAAAGTAGCTAGTCTGATGGGCTATGTTAGCCGTTTGTCCTTTATGCTTATAGTGCATTATAACATAAATTGATGAAGATGAAGGACCTTCCACTAGAGCTTTGAAGATGGTACCTTTGATTGAAGAAATTTAATTTTGTGGTCCGTGATAAAGCTAATGTCCATACACTCACTCATTTAGGCCAAGCATAGAAGAAGGGTCAAGCTTCTTAGGAGCAACCCAAGCCCTTTTTCTTTTCTTATCTTTGCTTTTCATTATTTTTAAGTTTTTTGTTTAAAAAAAAACTACAAGAGAAAAAAAAAAGAAAAGAGAGAGACAAGGATAAAAAATAGAATAAAGAATAAAAAAAGAGAGATGTATAGAAAAAAAGAAAAAAGAAGGGGAAAAAAAGGAAAAAACATATGTCAAATAAAATGTTTGGTACCAAGACCAGCAAGCCAGCAATGCGGGCCGTGGGATGCCAAATAAAAAATTTAAAAAAAATACAAGAGTCAGCAGGCACCGCGGTCAGCCTGTGGCCATTGCCACAAACCGTGGTGACCTACTACGGCCTGCGGTCAATGGTTTTGACCGCGGTGACCCCTCATTTTCCCCACACTTCATCTTCTTCCTCGACTCCTTCTCTTTCTACATCTTTCTCTCTTTCTCTCTAAACCCTCCATTACTAAACCTTCAAATCCTTCCTTATTTCTTCTCACTTTTACTTCATTTTCACTCCAAACCCTTCCTTTTTACTTATTTCTTCTCTTTCTTCACAAATTTCATTCTTTCTTCTTCTTTTTCTTCAAACTCATCTCACCTTCCCTCATCTACCATAACCATCTTCCTTTCTCTCTAATTCTTCTTCTTTTTGCTTAATTCCTTCATTTTTCTTCCTTAAATTTCTTATTTAGATTTTAGTTTTAATTTTTGTTCCATTTTGCAGCAATGACACCAACCAAAAGACAAAGAAGTGTCAAGAAGGTTGGATCATCAAGTCAAGCACCATTCTGACCTTAACGGACCTCCCCAACTTCTACCAATGCGTGTACCCAAGGTAACATTCCTCACCCTCTGGGTTTAACTAACCCCGATTATGTTGCTAGATATAACTCTTTAAATGAACGCATGGTTGTGGCAACTCGATATTATAATGAGGAATTGTTAGCACGTTTAGGAATGTTAGATGACATTAGGTGGTTGTTTATACGGGGTGGTATGGGCCACTTCATAGAAATAAAAGAGCATACGTATAGGGACCTGGCTCTAGAGTTCTTGAGTACACTCTATAACGAGGTCACTAGAGGCCCTCAATGTCAAGCCGGGTATATTTCATTTTATTTGCAAGGAGAATTATACGAGTTGAACCTAGGTACCTTTAACGGTATAATCGATTTTGCACCTAGTATGGATTTACCAAACCGACAAGTTCACTGCGAATTTACTCCAAATGCATTTGGGGGCAAACTTTCTGGGAGTGTTAGGTATGGTACTAGTTCATCCAAATGCAGACATATTAGGAACCCTTTCATTAGGGTAGCTCAGTGTATCTTAGCTTGCTATTTCTTTGCTCGGGATGATAGTATGAATATCTTGAGAATATCTGAGTTGTATTTCTTGTCCTGTATACTTGATGGTGTCCCGCTTGACCTTGGTTAGTGCTGTTGTTAGCACTAAAGGTAGGATAGTCATAAGTGATATTGTGACTACTATTACTAGATTTTTGGGTATTGAGCCAAACCCTGAGGATAGAGTCTCTGGGTCCAAGTGGCTTAATCAAGTTGCCTTTTAGATTATGAACTTTTGTAAAGTAGAGGCTGGGTATTTGGGTTGGATTTACTCTGGGGATTAGCTTTTGTCGCTTCCCAATGTCAATCGCACCACCTTACTTCACCAGGCTAATCTCTATTGGGTACCTGGTGATGCCGAGGTTGTTCCACACGTTAGCCTCTACTCCCTTATTCTTGTCAAGCCGGACCTACCTCTTCCTCTTAACCACCACCTATTGACTATGCTGACTTATAAGCCAGCCTTAGGTCCATTCAAGAGGAGCAAGTGTCCCTTCGACCTTATGTTACTTCTGAGAATGCCTCTCTTCGTGATTTTGTTCAAGAGCACCATGACGAGCTCCATGGGATGCTTGCTATCCAGACATAATATTTCTAGAACTATAGGGTTTGTTTAGAGACCTGGTGAGATTGGCATGTATTTTATGGCCAACCACACTATCCTCCTCCACCACCTCCTTTTTGGTTGCTTTTTGCTATTCCTCTTCCTTTTTTCTATTTTGTGCCCACAATGAGGGAAATATGTGATTCAAGTATTGGGGAGTTAGTCATTAAATTTAGCGTCTGATGCCTTATTTGGTTTGCTGTGCTGGTGTTTTGTATATATTATTTGTGATAGTTGTTTTTAGAGTGTTATTGTAGGTTTTTAATCTTATTTAGCTAGAGGCATTTTAGAAATATATTTAGTTTTTTTATTTTTCTTTTCATTTTAGATTGCATTTTTAGTTTTATTTTACTTTCTTTCATTGTTTTTAGGATTTTAGATTGCATTTTAGGAGTATGCATAAAAAAAAGAAAAAAGAAAAAACAAAACAAAAAAAAAAGAACAAAAAAACAAAAGAAGACAAAACCTCTGATATGATCTTTGTAGACTAGATAGACTTCTTTGGTTTAGTTTGATCGCTTGATTTGCCTAATTGTGCATAAAAATGTTTGAGAATGAGTTTGCAAAATGAGCTTCATGTTTTAACCATATATCGAGTGTGAGTTAATTGCCCCATGACTCTTTACATGAGTTTTGGCATGTATTTAATAATGAGCAAGTTATGACCTTGGTAGATGTCCCGTGAGGCTTTGAGCTTTTAGAGGCTATTTATTAACTTAATCTCATGTTTCTTTCATGTATGACTCTTCCGTGACATCAATTCTCTAGAACTTGCTTAGATTCTCATTCGAGATCATATTTCGCATATGCGTTTAGACAATATGATTGAGACATTTCTTTGACTTGTTAAGCCTAACTGCCAAATAGCCACCTTTATTGCGTATTATATCCCTCGCTAGTCCCTCTAAGCCTATATTCACTTTTCTTGATTTGAACCTCCTATTATAGCCTATGGCCAAATGATTATCTCACCATTAAGCCAAGACTAGAGGTGCATTTTATTCTTTTGCATAAGTTTGATTGGGAGCTAGTAAGGTGTATGGAGATCTTTGAGTGGATTTTGGTTATTTGGCAAAGGGATGTATGGTCTTGATAAATCCCGCGTCTTTGTAAGCAAAATCTAGAGAAGAGTTGAGATTCAAAGTTTTGTATGAATTTCCCCCGGCTAACTCTTCTGAAAAAAAAGAAACATAAAAAGCATAAAAAAAATTGAAATAAGAAGGAAAAAAGAGAATATGAAGAGTGTTAGCCTTGTTAGAATTGTAAAATTTTTATCATTTTCAACTCTTTGTTTCTTCAATTGGGGATGTATTTTGTTGATTTGTATTGGTTTAGAGATGATGTTATATGATGCATTGGAAATGTTTAACGCTTAGTCTATGACTTCTAACTCCACATTTTCAAAACATTTGTTCCCCTCTTACGTTTACCCATGGCCCCATTACAACCATATGAAAATCCTCATGATTGTCTAGTGTGTTTGCATTTTTAGTGGTGGCAAATTAGAGACTCTTATCAAGCTTATGGTAGATTTGAGTCTATGGAATGAGAATTGAGGAAACCTTCATTTATATTTTCAAACACATGAGTGATGAGTGCCACATAACTTTAGTGAGGTACTACCGTTATTGTTAGCTCCATTTGTTTCATATGTTGAATGATTGCACTTGATGATTTGGGAGAATTGATTCAAATATGACATTATGGTCTATCGAGTGGTTTTCGAAATTTCATTCCTTAGTCTGTTGCTAAATAATTTTTGCGTCTTTTTGGGCTAATTTTGGATCGGCTTTGCCATTGGAATGTTACCTATGTCTATCCTGAGGAGGCTATGTATATTTTTCTTGGTTTTAGCGCTGCTTAGGGACAAGCAACAGTTTAAGCATGGGAGAGTTTGATAAGTGCCTATCATATATATTATTTTAGGGTCATTTTGCTGCATTTTTAGGAGAACTATGTGCTTTAAGTTATCATTTATACTCCTATTCTCAATTTATACTTGGGTATGGTTGTTTGATGCATTTTGCAGGAATTTGGACCATTTTGACCCAGCATTTGACCCTCATTTGAACATATTTTGAACCCCCAGATGACCATGAGGTGTTATAACCGTGGATCAAGACGAGAGTAGAATTATGGTTCCAGGCAAGACCACGGTCCAACCGTGGTGCCTGCTACAGGCCGTGGTGAGCAGTGTAACTGTAGCCTCTTCATTTTCCCCCCAACTATGTGGCTGAAAATCCTCAAATTTTTCTTTATAAGCCTGTCCCTCAGTAGTAAGAAAGAGAGAGCGCAACATAGATTAGTTCATTTCTTTCTCAAATTTCAGTCTTTTTAATTAGGATTTTAGTTTGCTTTTGCAAGTGAGAAATCTTGAGTGTGGAGATCAGTCTTGTTGATGGTTTGAAGACCTGGTTGAAGGTCATCCTTGTCAAGCCCTTTGCTCTCAGATTTTGATTAATCGTTAGTTGGTTGTTTAATTTTTAATCATGAGTGAGTAGTTTATCTTGTTTGGGGATTTGTTAGTTTATGAAAGTATAGTGAGGTCATATTTTAATCAATAGAATTATGCTTTTGTTTCATAATTGGTTTCATTTCATTCTATCAAGTGATTATCATATTGTGAGTGGATTTGTGGTCAAATTTTACTTGCACACTTAAAACAATTGAATAAAGTGCTGAAAGGTGAAATTTAATTGTTAGACAGCTTGATAAAACTTAGCATAGTAATGATTCGAAAGAGAGATTTGCATGTAGGGAGGATATATAGAGCAATTGAAAATATTGAACTTGGATTAAGAGAAATTAGTTTGAAAGACCGAATTTTGCTTAGCTTAGCAATTTGATTGAGTTTGAAAGAATAGACTAAATTCTGAGTGGATTACAATTTCTTGAAATTATCTGATCAGAGAAAAGTGCATGTTAATCATTTTGATCCAATCACTTTTCTTAACTACATAAATCCTTAGGCGTTTTCTTCTTGATTGAGTTTAGAATTAGTTAATTAAAAGTTGTTAAATTAAATTCTCGATTAAGTTATTGCTTAGCATTTTCTGAAAGAAAGGACTTGATAGATCGCTTTGATCCCTGAGGACGATATTTAATCTATACTACGACACCCGTGTGCTTGCGGGCAGTGGTTACACCCTGTTATGAGATACTTGTGCGGGGGTTTTCCCATTGTGACGAATGAGAAACACAACTACAAAAAATTTTCCTTTATTCAATGATCCAACCAAAGAAATAATTCCCTGAGGAATCATTATCGCAAGGTATAGAGGGTTCTTTCCTTTAGAAAGTTCTTATCTGCTGCAATCATCTGTATTTTCCTGATTTCTGTTGTCCACTTGTGATTTTCCTCCTGTTGGACCATATTGAAGATCTTGTCCAATGGTGATACAGGATTAAGAGCAAAAATTTGGCCTCTTATATTTGAATAAAGGTCATCATCCAAACCTATGAGAAATTGATGGGCTCTGTCATCTTCTATCATCTTAATAATTGTCCTGTAGGTGTCGCAACTGCACTTATCACATGTACAACCACAGGAAATATTAGGAACTTTGATGTAATTTGCTAATTCACTCTAGAGTCCCATGAGTTTCGAATAGAATTCAACTAGTTCCTTGTTTCCTTTTTAGTAAGAAGCTATCTCATCCTTGAGTTGATGGATACGGGGAACGTTAATAACATAATATCTCTTCTAGATATTCACCCATATCTTGTGAGCTACGTCTTCATATGCCATTCTTTTGTGAAACTTTGAGTCAGTAATGTCTACAATCCACGAGGTGATCATCGAGTTAACCATGTTCCACACATTTTTCTTAGTGGGAGTGGTAGTGGCCGTCAATTATGGTTTGAATATGCTACCGTCAATGAATATGAGCTTGTCTTTAGCCATAAGGCTATTGTAACAACTGTGTTTTGGATATGAAAGCTTCGGATTCATCAGACGGATAGAGATTAGGGTTGTTCAAAAGTAACTGAACTCAAAAACCCCAACTAAAAACATGTGAATCAACCCTATTTTTCGGGTACCTAAACCGAAATATTCAAGTTTTTCGGTTTGAATACCCAGATTGATAATTTTGTTTTGGTTTTCAGCTCAGATACATTTCATGATTTTTAGCATTTTAGGTACCTGATTTTTTTCCCTTAAATGAATCATAGTAGCATATGGAAGGGAAAAAGGAGGTTTTGAAGTTTGGGGAAAAAAAAAGAACTCCCACTCATTTAGTTGGTCACAATCACCCCTAATACATTTCATTGCTTTTGTTTCATCGCTCTAGTCCTCTCCGCCTTTGTCACTCAAACACAAATCGAACATAATGATAT
>NCQV01084902.1:0-10939 GCA_002740545.1 Lophocereus schottii
CCATTAATGGGACTCTTATTCGCTTAATTAGACTCCTTTTCTTATAATCACTTTGTTGGGTCCTCAAATGTAGAGCTGGGATTTTATTCTCATCATTAGACGTTTATAGGAACTACAGTATCATGTTCACTCAACTGCCATCATAAACATACAATATTCAACAAGGGCTCCTTCATCCATTTCTTACCATTACACACTTATCCCCACTGCCCCGCTAAAAGAAATCAACTTCCTTCCTACTTCCCCTACCCTCATCACTGCATAAAGACAAAACTAAGCAGAATAGTAGTCACTTTTAGGGCATTACATGAGCCTGCATATTACAATGGCCAATACAAGTGCCAAGATGAGCCTGAACATCCCCCCTGTTCCTTGAACCTTTCGCCTTCAATGCATGTAACTTTTCTCTTAATGCTTTCACCTCCTCATCAACTTTTGTCTTCTTACGCTTCTCCTTTGCATTTTTGCTTATCAGTTTGTAATTCTCTTCCTTGAGAACCCTATCTCACTTGTCTTATTTTCATGCCTTCCACTTGTACGAGGTTCTTCCTTCACTGCCTTCAATTTGCTAACTTCAATTGACATTTTACTAATTTCACTAACAAGCTCCTCAATGCTCTCTTACAAAATTTTGTTCTTTTCCAGCAATGTCACTTGGTTCTCTTCGTCCCTTTTGAAAAACTCACAATCTCCATTCACCTAGTTCAACACAGTTTATTATGTCAAACTGTTGTGGTCGGGCCTAATGTTTTAGGGCCGACAGCCACTGAGGCCGCTTAGGGCGGCAACCCTAATTGTCCCCCCAATTTATATAAGGAGGTCTTAGGGGGTGAATTAGTCATACACATATATATACACAGAAAACAGTAATCTCACAGTCTCTCCCTTTCCCTCTCATGGCTGCCCAACCATCTGCTGGGCTTCGAGTCTAGGACGGGAATCCCAAAGGTGACTCTAGTAGCCGTCTCATATTTAGATCAACGTTAGCTATACCCGACAGTCAATTCCACAATCGATGTTAGTCTTAATTATGCATCAGTGGTATCAGAGCGTAAACTATTCGGATTAGTCCCACCTAATGTGTGTTATAATATGAATGATAAGCATGCTTGATTTTTTGGAATCTGCCTTGATGATTAGTTGTTTAAATATCGTAATTATACAACTAGAAGCATGCTTCTGTGACTGCTTGCCCAGAATCAACAAAAGATTGAGTCTTTAATGATTCCAATTCATGAATGTTTATGCTTTGTGAAATTAGTGTGCCCAGTTAGTTATCTATTATCAAAAAGGACCAAATTTTTGATTGATAACTCATGATTCAAACTGATTATATGATTAAATTCATGCTTAGCATTCTACAAGCATAATTTTTCTTAATTACAGAGTATGATTATGCTTTGTGCGACTATGTATGATATAACCATAAAGTTCAACCCAGATTTAATTAAATTCTTACAAGTATGTTGCTTAGTTAAATCAACATGGTTGCTAAACCCCAAATCACCAAGACCCAAAACCCTATTTCTGAATCTCTCTCGCGATTGAGTCTTAAAAAAAAAAAAAGGAGGAAAAGAGTAGAAGAGACTCTGATCTAGGCCATACCCATCAGAACCGCTGCCAAGGGGTGGAGCATGTAAGTCACACGCTGCTGATGAAGGAGATTTTAGCTCTCTTTCTTCCTCCAACCTCACCTTGACCGCCGATCTACCCTAATCCGGCAAAGAAACCACGAAACCACCAAATGGGAGGTGTGTGTGAGTCACGCACCACCACGTGAGAGGCAGGATCAGTGCTCAGCTAGCATTTTCTGGCTCGGTTACAGCCAATCTACGTGCTGGTCGGGTTCCTTTTTTGGTTTTCGACGACGTGCGGGGGGTTTCCTCATCTGGGTTTTTTCAGCTAAGGTTCGTCCTTCTCGATAGGGTTGTGGGTGGAGACATGGGCCGTGAGAAGGAGGAGTCGCAAAGCATCATTTTTCTCAGCCGCAAAAGGGATAAGGAAGGTAGAGTGTTGGTGGAGCTCAGTGCTCCATTTCCATGGCCATGGTACCGGGAAGCCGAGAAGAGAGAGAGAGATTGATAGCTAGACAGAGAGGAGAGAAAGAGTGAAGACCAAGCTTTTAGGGTTAGTGAATGGAGTAAGTGAGTGTTAGTCACTTATAAAAGGCCCGGGATTCTGTTTTAATCGGCCGTTTTTTGGGCCAAATTTCATTTCTTATTTTTTTAATTCGGGTCAATTTTCTTTTGGGTCGGGTTAACTACAGCCCATTTAATCTGATTCTTGATTTGAGCTAATCTACAATTATTTTCATACCTTTATAAGTTACCCTTATATGCTAAAAGTAATTATGAGCTTATTTTACATGTTTCTATCATTATTGCTTATATAATAATTATTTTATATTGTTGTTTATGGAATGATGATATAAGGTTCTAAAGCATGATATATGACCATGTCTTATATATCAACGAAATAAAACTTGTTTATATGAATTAGTTTCCTATAATACAAGATTATGTTGTGCTTTACATAATTAAAAGTGCATATCTGTGTGACAGTCACCTATTAATATGTTAATTAGTTTAATTAAAATTATATAATAATTAAATTAAAGAGGCTCCTAAATTCATATCCATACGTGATGATTATGAGTTTAACGAAATTTTCGAACATATAATATGAATGATGGGATTCTTTGATAATTTGTCTAACAAACCATATATATACTTCCAGATATGGCAGCCAAAAGTATGATAGGCTGTATACAATCTAATGATAAAGTGGATGGTTCAAATTATGACATCTGGCATCTGAAGGTCCAGTTCGCCTTAAATGAAGGCGACATGCTGGACCTCTTGAATTCTTCTATGCCTGCTCTGGCAGACAAAGATGATCAAGGCAGAGATATTACTACTATTGAGTAGTATCAATGGAACCTAAAGACATACCAAGCCTGGTTCAAACATGATCGTTTTGCACGGTACGCAATGCTGTCTTGCATGCAAGACGATCTCTTGGGTGAGTTTGAACGCTTCCTCACTGTTAAGGACATGTGGGTGTAGCTTAAGATTAGGTTCAGGCAGACATCTGCTATAAAGTTGCGTATGTTACAGTTAAAACGGATGCGATATACTATTGACTCTAGTCCTAGTATCTCCGAACACTTTCGAACCATGAGTGCCATGGTTGAGGATCTTAAAGTTGTAGGGCCAGAAGTTTCTGAGGAATAACAGATCCTTGATGTGATTAGAGCTCTTTCTCATGACAATGAACATTGAAAGAGCTTTAAGGTCATTATGACACAGTGTGGGAACATTAAGACCTTTGCGGCAATCTCAAAGCACCTCGAAATAGAGTAAAGATATATGCACCTACTATTATGGAATTCGTTGCCAAAGGATTGGGGCCTAGGGGTGAGAGGCCTTACCGTGGTAAGAAGCCCGAGAAGGGTCCCCCGTCCTCCTCAGAACTCTCGCTCCAATGGTGGTACTGTGAAGAAGTATAAGGCTAAAGGCAATGGAGCTAAGGATACCACACGTGTGAAGTACTATAACTGTGAAAAGAAGGGCCATTTCACTCGGGATTGTCCTGAGCCAGCCAAGACAGGGGGGCAACAAAGTACATAGTTTAGGATAAGGCTGGATTCGTGGAACTCAATCGCTACCCAATGGGTTCACGGACTGTCGTACTGAGAAATGACGGTGAAGAAGATGTCCTTAGAGTAAGAATATATCAGCTCAAACTCTGTGGAGGAAACAAGTTACTTCTTCATGATGCCCTCTATGCAACTGCGATGCAATGCTCCTTAGTCTCTTATGTTTCTTTAATAAGAATAAGTTTTTCTTTTAAATTTTGACCAAATGGATTGGATTTGTTCTATCATGGCAATTTGTTTGGCCAGGCAACATTGAAAGGGGATTTCATTGTTTTGGATTTGGACAATTCCTATGATAATATACCTTCTGCTTTTGTTTTACATTTTGACTTTGATTCTGAATCTGTTAAGTGGCATGCTAGACTTAGTTATATGGGCCAAGACAAAATAAGTAGGCTAGCTAGAGAAGGTCTTTTAGACCAATTCACTAGGGTTAAGTTGCTTAGGTGTGAGTCATGTCTAGCTGGGAAGGCAACAATGAAGTCTTTCGGTAAGGCTTCAAGAGCATCTAGTCCCTCAGAATTAATCCACTTAGATATCTGCGGACTCATGAACATTAAAGCACGTCATGAGCCTATCTATTTCATTACTCCCATAGATGATTACTCATGATATGGGTATGTATATCTACTATCTCATCGCTACGATGCACTCGATGTGTTCAAATGTTTCGTGGCAGAAGTAGAGACTCGATTGGAATGTTAGGTTAAAACTCTTTAGACTGATTGAGGTCATGAATATCTCTTTGATATGTTCAAAGAGTTTTGGGAAGAGAAAGGTTTATAAAGACAGCTAATGATTCCACGCACTCTACAACATAATGGGGTTGCGGAACGCAGGAATTGTACATTACTTGACATGGTCAGGTCAATGATGGCACATGCTAACCTCCCAATCAGTTTTTGGGGGGATGCGTTACTTATGACAGCTTACATCCTTAATCATTTGCCAAGCAAGAGTATATCTGCCACACCATATGAGTTATCGTTTGATAAGAAGCCATCCTTGTACTATTTACGCTCATGAGATTTGGCGGACTATGTGCATAACCCAACTCACAAATATGAAAAATTTGGTCTAAGAGCCACCAAAATGGTGTTCATTAGATATCCGGCACAATCTAAAGAATATGTGATGTATGGGGAACACCCTAATGGTGATATGATACGAATAGATTTCCACAATATATATCGACTTTCTCGAGAATGAGTTCCCCACTATTGGTGAAATCGAGAAGGATGTCCAATTGTTTGAGTTACAGCAGGACATTCAACCATCTTTCGGTGAGAGGAAGAATTTGAATTCAAACTAAGTTACTGAAGATGGTACGCTTCCCTTATGCGACTCAAACGGGGGAGAATTGTCTGCTCAAGAGAATGAGATTTATTCTCAATCTCCAATACATGAGGAGAATCAACATGTGAATGAGGTTTATCCTCAATCACCTGTTCCCGAACATGCAATGGGTGATTCTCCACATGCTCAGGGTCCGACACTTCATAGAGAAATGGGGAGGGATGCCTCATCCAAGCAGACGAATACTGAAAGTCCCAGGATCCGAAGGAGTGAGCGTGGAAGAATTCCTCGACGATATTTCCAAAATATTCCTATGCACTCCCTTAAAAGTTGAGTAGCCTACCTCTCATCAAGAGACAATTGATTCATCAAACCACACCGAGTGGATGAACGCCATGAGGGATGAGATAGACTCAATGGAGAAAAACAAGGTCTGAAAACTTGTTGATCTTCCACCCCAACGTAAATATATTAGAAACAAGTAGGTTTTCAAGATAAAACGTCGAGTAGATGGTACGATCGATAAGTTCAAAGCCCATTTAGGGGCGAAAGGGTTTACACAAATTGAGGGTGTAGAATATGAAGCGAAATTTTCTCCTTTGATGAGATTTATCTCTATTCGCCTACTCCTAGCCCTGATAGCCCATTTGGACTTAGAGTTGTTTCAAATGGTGGTAAAGGCTGCTTTCCTTAATGGTAGCCTTGAGGAAGAGATCTACATGGACCAACCCATTGGTTTATATCAAAGGGATAAGAGGACAAGGTATGTCATCTTAAAAAGTCCATACATGGTCTTAAGCAATCTTCCAGATCTTGGTACTTAAGATTCCATGAAGTTATAACTTCGTTTGGTTTATCCATGGTTTCAGAAGATCACTGTGTGTGTGTCAAAAGATCAACAAGGGAGATTATATTTCTTACCCTATGCGTTGATGATGGGAACAACTTGGAAATGATCGAAGCCACTAAGAAGTGGCTATCCTTCGTCTTTGAGATGAAGATCATAAGTGAAGTCAGGTATGTCCTAGGTGTGGAAATAATCATAAATCGACCTAAGAAACTCTTAGGTACGTGTCAGGAAACATATATCTAGAAAGTCTTAGAATGATTCCATATGCATTATTCTAAGCTCATAGACACTCCAATTAAGAAGGATTTGACCTTGAGCCTCGACCAATGCCCAAAAACAGACAAAGAAAGGAGGCAATGAGTAATGTCTTTTACGCTAGAGCCATAGGAAGCTTAATGTATGCCATGTTATGTACATGACCTGACATTTACTTTGTGATTGGCTTGGTAAGTCGTGACCAAAGCAACCCAGGACTTACTCATTGGCAAGTCGTCTAGAGAATCATGCGCTACCTTCATGGTACAACCGACTTGGTCCTATGCTATCAAGGTGGGGACCTTAAGTTGAGAGGATACTCATATGCCGATCGGGGTGGTGACCCGGATGGGTCCAAGTTAACCTCAGATTATGTCGTCAACCTGGGTGGGAGAGCCATATCATGGTGTAGTAAGAAGTAGGATTGCATAGCTCTGTTGACTATTAAAGTAAAGTATGTCGCATGTAGCCTACCCACACAGTAGGTAATGTGGCTTAGGAGCTTTCTTTAGAATCTTAATCTCACTCCTAGAGTTGATGATCCTATTGAGATGATGTGTAACAACACAACTACCATCTAGTTCGCCAAGGATATGAAGTTCCATCGGAAGACCAATTACATCAAGAGGCACTATCACTTCGTGCAAAATGCCATAAAGACAAAGGAAGTTGTCATCAAATATATACCCACTAATAAATAAGATTGCTAATCCGTTGACTAAACCAATTACTAGAGATGCTTTCAAAGCTCATACGATAAGTCTAGGACTTCACAGAGTTTAGTTTTTGGATGAATCTTGTTATGTGTGACAGATATGTTCTCCTTGTAATAAGCATTTATGAAATAAAGATTGAGGTTTCTTTTTCTAAATGTTCTATGATTTATTTGTTAGACATGTTGAAATGTCACAAACTTTTGATTGACCTAGTCACACAAGCAATCGCCCTGACGCGTGAGTGACGGGCATGATGAGACTAAATCATATTGACATTGGATGTGCAATATTGATTACTCATATGAAAGAGTATGAATAAGATAGAATATAGTCGCCTTAGTGAGTCTATGATGAGACTCGAGGGAGTCAAATATAAGATATGATTTCATATTGAAGCCTTAAAAGTCAAATATTGAGTGTCAAGATTAGCATTTAATATGTTAACCTAGTGGCTTAGGTTAGATTTTTTGGTAAAAATCTAGACTGGTGATTCGCATGGCATATAGAGTGACGAGCACAATGAAGTTGGAGCTATGTTATGGTACACACCTCATACTATGTTTGCTTAAAAGATTACCTATACACGGAGCGGCAATTAACCTCCTTATCTCTTGTCACTGTGTGACCCTATGGACGATGACCCTTTAACTTAAAGCTATGGTCTAAAGTCAAAAGCTTGATGTTGCTACTATAATATGCTTTCCAAGAACCACGATGTATACATTTCAACGAGAGTAAGTTAGGAAATCAGTTAAGCTGATATGCAACACCATGACACCATGAGTGTTTCAGGAAAAGTCTATCAATTATCACCAATATCGGCCCAGACGATTATATTGAGTATATAATCACATGATATGTCATAGCATAAGGGATTAGAGATGCCACTGGTGATGTTTTAGGATGACTTGAGATATCGTATTTCGTGAAAGTGTTATACTAGTTATATGATAACTTAATATAACACTACTTGTTACTTTTTGATCGCACGTCCTATTCCTGATATGACACGTGAAGAGTTGTGATTCATGGAGAGCATGTGTTTTGCAGCCCATGTGGTGGAGTGGGAGCTCTTGGCCGAGCCTAATCTTTTAGGCCCGACGGCCACCGAGGCCTCTTAGGGTGGCAACCCAAATTGTCCCCCCAACCTATATAAGGAAGTTTTAGGTGGCCAATTAGTCATACACGGAGATAAACAAAAAAATTAATCTCACAGTTTCTCCCTTTCCCCTCTCACAGATGCCCAACCATCTACCGGGTTTCGGGTTTAGAACGTGAATCTCAAATGCGACTCTAGTAGTTGCTTCATATTCAGATCAACGTGAGCTATAGCTGACAGTCAATTTCGCAATCGAGGTTAGTGCTAGTTATCCATCAGTCAAACGAAAAGCTTTTTCCCCTTATGCGGAGGCCTTTTGCAACTTTAATGCACGATTGGAATCACTTTTGTGGCTCAGTTTCCCCTTCTTGGCAAACTAGATGAACTGACCATTGTCATACCTTGTGCCGACATCTTATAACTCTGTGATTTTTAATAGCCCACATATTTCTCTTCTTTAGACCCAATTCTTTTAAGGCAACGAGTTAGTGATTGTTAGGTTTTATTCACGAAGGAGCTTAAAAGGGGGAAGAGAGACAATAAGAGAGCGAGGCATTTTATTTTAATTGTTGTACGGGAAGAGGTAGAGTTCTTGCTAAAAACTGTCATTATTCATAAAATTTTCAAAATATTCAAATATGCTATTTGACTTTTTTTTAAGTCAAAAATGACGTTGAACTTGCTTAAAAAGATAAAAGAATAACATTTAAGTTTGCAAAATGACTCAAAAATGCCCCTATCATAATGACATTTTTGAACATTTTGGAAAGTTTAATGATACTTTTAACTGACAAAAAGTTGAGTGGTATTCATGAATATTTTGAAAAGTTTAGTGACATTTTTTAGAAAGAACTCGAAAGAGTAAAATATTCAGGGTAAGCTGACATGTCAATTGGCAAAAAATCAACAATTTTGCTTATTAATCTACATAGGATTTGCTTCACTGCTACGTCACACAAAACATCTGGTCAAGGCCACACCAACTCGGTTTTGTTATATAGAGAATAAATGTCCCCATAGTAAATATTGTTAGGAAGTAAAAGGGAAGTATAGATTACTGGGGTCTAAACCCCCCGGCCCCCCAATAGTATAGATTATTGGGATCCAAAACTCATATTATTATTGCTACTATTGCTGCTACTGCTACTACTACCACTATTACTATTAGGAATTTCGGATAATAATATGTTGTACTTTAGAGGTATTGGACAATAATACTCTCAACTTTAAACTTGGACATCCATACACTATACTATGGTCCTATTTACTGGCTATATACCAAAGTTGATTTTCAAGGCGTTTTTAGTCGGTGATGTACGTACATATTCAACATATGCGGTTATATACACTTACAAATTCTTGCATTTTAACCATATACGCAACTGCATACTATTGTGAAATTGTTGTATCATATGGATAAAAATACATTCAAACTCGGCATGATATATATGCAGTAAATAAGCCATAGTGTAGTGCATGAATGTCCTAACTCAAAGTTAGGTGCATTCTTATCCAACACCCAATGCTAAAATCCCTTATTATTATTAATGTTGTTGTTGTTATTATTATTATTATTATTATTATTATTATTATTATTATTATCATCATTCTTATTATTATTTAAATAATTAAAAAAGAAAAAATTTCTTTCAACTAGTATAACTAGTCATTAGGTCACCCAATGCTATTTTGGTTAAAAAAATTCGTAATTGATGGGGAGCAAAAACATAACTGGGTGCTAATTCGGGAGGAAAAAAATAATAATTGAGTGCTAGTTGAGAAGATAAACATTTTTAGAGACATACGTACCTTGTACGAGACCATTCAGAGTGTGTTTGGTAGGGTCAAAAACCTTTTTCCTGGAAAATAATTTTTCATGTAAAATGATTTTTCAGCTCATATTTTCATTTGTTTGGTAAAAGAGAAAATGAACTTTTTGGAAATGAGTTTGGTTAGCAAAAAATGAACAAAAAAGTTAAAAAGAGGCACATTAATGAAACACAAAAAATAAGCAAGAAATTTAGAAAAATGAAAATTTATATATTTTTCTTTTGAAAATTATATTGCAATAGTGGTGTCATCTACATCAAAGCTGTAGTAATATATACATTTGTAAATTTTTTAATCTTATCTACTACCTACAATTTGATGCTAGTAACACTTGTCGATTTTGCACCTTCGAATTGGAATCTAAACAAAGAAGAGAGAAAACTTGGTGAGCTTCTCTATCTTCTTAACTCTGACAACAAATTATATAGCATTTTGAATTTCAATGAAATCATGCTAATTTTAAATACACTACCTTAATCTTTGAGTCATATGTCATTGCCTTAATCTTCTAACCATATGTTTAGGAAATAGACACAGAAGAGAGAAAGAGTGCAAGACCATGTGAGAGCCAAAGAAACGTAAAATCAACTTATGCTCTATTCAAAGTGAATATTTTCCTTCATCTTAAGAAAAATAATTTTCCCCTAAAAATAAATTTTCTCTCCTTGTTTTACCAAACGCTGTAAAATAAGAAAATTATTTTCACCCGAGAGCCAACTAATACGTTTGCTAAAGTCCTTAAAACTTATTGCAAAAGATTAAATTTGAGTCTTTCCTATATGACTTTTTACGCTTCTTGAGCACACAAATAATTTCACTTTTTGATTAAAGCAACTAGGTAAGACCTGTGTGTTGCCCCGGCATTAAATTTTTGAATAAGTAAATGGTACTTTAACAGTATCGTTGAATAATTATTGGGTCGATGTCAATAAGTTGATATAAAGAAATAATAAAAATTTTAGTCTAACTCAAAAGAATTACGGTAAGTAGCGAAAACATTATCATCACTATTTTTTTTTCATTGAGGCATTTTTTTAAAAAAAGAAGTTTCAAGCATACATGTTTTCTTGAGCATGTACCCCAGCATTGCATTAGATTTGAATTTTTAAATAATAAAATAAATATTTTAAGAATAACATTACATTATTATTAATGTCAACTCTCTATAATTTTCACAGAAAAATTATTTGTTATCTCTAAATTGCCTTGAAAATTTGCATTTAACTCTGTGTGTG
>NCQV01084905.1:0-10310 GCA_002740545.1 Lophocereus schottii
GAGTACCATAAGTGGTAGGCTAGGTCAAATCCAAGCAAGCCAGCTCATTGACAAGCCAGACTGAATTTGGCTCAGGCTCAAATGTCACGTGAACTTGCCCATCTTGGCTCATTGACTGATTGGATGACAGCTTTTGAACAATCCGTTTCCACAGCAACATATATACCCAAGCAAATTCCAACTTAGAAAAAGAGGCACTCTTATATCAAACAACCTTGTGAAATATCACAGAGAGACCATGTAATTCAACATGATAAACCCTAGATCTCATACTCAGCAGACACTCTTCACCCTCTCCAATCTAACTCAAATGATCCTCCTACTCAACGACTATACATACAATGATGACAACACTACAAACCACCCGACCCGTGCCCGTGTTCTGATGTACATAATATATGCAATTGCTATATTATGAAATTCAGTACCTACTACTACCAGCAAGGGATATATACAGTGCAGCTCACCAGTCACCCTGAGCAACCACATTTCCATGGAGTCCATGCTACTCTAAATCAGTTAGTCAAGCGCCATCAACCATTCCTGTAAATAAAAGCATGTCGTCATAAACAAAGTCAACGTTAAAGGGTGCATAATGAAATATATTCCTCAGCCTTTGACCATCAATTTGAGATCTTGGTTGAGTGGGGCCATTTTACCGAAAGTATTCAAACTAAAATCTAGACTCGGTCTAGAAATTAATAGCAACGGAAGCAATAAAAGCAGCATACACGCTAAAATGGCATTTGTAATTTTTTTTTTTTTAGGGGGGGGGAGAGGAGATGCTGGAATGCAAAATAATGCCTATCCTGGCATCTTAAGTATATTCTAACGCTGTTGGTTGAGTTGGTTCCCTTAACAGGCTGAAATAGCCTAACGAAAGGAAAAGCATGCATTAGCTAACGTAAGGTAAACATAAACCAACTTGAATAAAGGTGGTTGCTTACTATATGGAAAAAGGAGGTCAAGGATGGTTACATAAGATATCTCGCTTTCCCTTATATAAAAAAGGTGAAAAGGTCACCAAAGTCACCTTTTCAGCTGCCCGGAAAGAGCACACAGAAAAGCAGACTTCAAGTTTAGATATAGACAGAAAGAGACCCCACTTAACCCGAAAAACTGCATCCGTAAAATAATCTACTTCATACATGTTAATAAATGAAAACAGGCTCAAGCTGAAAAGTTTAAAATGATTACTCTTTATCCTGGAAGACGAATGATCCAAACCCTCTGCTGCCTTAGACAAGTCAGGATTATGCCCAGCTGGAAGACTAGTTTGCTGGGAAGATCAACCTGAAGAAACACAGGCTGCACCAAAGATGATCCATCCTTCGATTAATGGCCAAACTGTTATCTCAACTCAAAGAAACAAGCTACTGCTGAATAAAGCTGCTCTTCTTCGAATGGCTTAGACACGTAGCCATCCATACCACACTTCATGCACTCCTCATTGGTGGCCTGAACTACATCGGCTGTCATCGCCAATATTGGGGTGTGCCAAGGACTAGTATTGCCTAATGTCTCCAATGGAACTTCACCAGAATCAATTTTCTCGTTGAACTCAGCTTCCTTGTCACGAATCTTCCGTGTAGCTTCAAACCTACAAAGTAGAAAACCATGACAATGGTACATAAGCAACAATATTTACCTCAGATTGCAGATTCAACTCCTACACTTCACAGGCTGAGCTAATTGCTTCTCTCATCCCATTTTCCGGGAAAATTACTGAGTAAAACATTAATACAAAGCCTTTGAGTCTCTCTCCTAAATCACTACAACGCCTACTGAAAATTTCAGATAAGAGTACCTAATAGAGAACATGAATTGAGCCCATATGTATGGAACTTGTGAGTTGTGACAGCAATCCTAATTGAAGTTTTAATATGCTACAGTTTCCTAAGTAATATCAGAATCAGAGTGGATAAACAGGAACAGTCCAGTAATAAGAAGGAAAAGCAAGAAAGATGTGATTACCCATCCATTTCGGGCATTTGAAGATCCATGAAGCAAGCATCAAAATTATGGGGTGGGTTAAGCTTCTTCACCGCCGCCTTTCCACTGTCTACACAGGTAACAACAGCTCCATATTTCTTTAGAGCACCTTCTGCAACTTTTCGGTTAACAGCATTGTCATCGACCACCAATATTTGTTTCCCTTTGAGTAAATTCCCAAGAGCGGCAGGTTTTTCTCTATTTACTTGTCTCTTCCTCCCATTTGAAAAGGCTTCATGGAAGCATCCCGTTAGAATGCTTAATTTGAGAGGCTTTGTCAATATACCATCAACCATATGGGATGATTTGAGTTGATTGCGCTCGGGAGAACAGGACGTCGCCAACAAAAATAATTTGGGCGATGGAAAACTATCTGTGCCACTGCTCGGCATTGCATCTTTAAGCAGATCACGAATCTCAATAACGTGCTCCTTTTCCCACACTTCTTTGTCAATAAGAACCATAGACAGTGGCGCTGATGAACTGCATCAAAGGTACTAAGCATTAGCAGAATCATGCAGCACATTTTCTAAAGATGATCTCATTATAGTCAGTGATTCTAAACTCTTGAACAAACAAGCAGTCAAAAGAGGGGGTGGAACTGAGCTGAGCTGGGATGAGGTTAGACATGCTCAGCTCAGGCACTCTAAGCCTCAAGCCAAGNTTATTTAAATGATTCTTCCCCCTTGATTACAAAGCCTACACTTTTGACGTACTGCATCTAAAGCATCATGCATTAGCGGAATCATGCAGCACATTTTCTAAAGATGGTCTCATTATTGTCATTGATTCTAAATTCTTGAACAAACTACAACTCAAAAATAGGTGGAACTAAGCTGACCTGGGACGAGGTCAGCTATGCTCAGCTCAGCTGCTCTAAGCCTCAAGCCAAGTTTGGCCTCAAATGAGCTTTTTTATCGAGTAATAAATATTTCAACTTAATGCCTCTTATCAAATGATTCCTCCCCCTTGATTACAAAATCTATGCTTAGAAGTTAGAAACTGCGATTTTACTCAGAAGAAGCTACCTTACATTTAGCACGAGTAATAAGCACATTAGCCATAACTGATCACAGGAATCAACAAAGTTCATCGTGCAAAGTTTATAACCGTTATACAAGTGAGCTCTGAAGTCTTTTTCAAGCTTCTTATGAGTCAAGCTTTTCAGTTTGGGGCTCAGCTGACTGAATGAGCCCTCAGCTAATTTCCCTCCCTAAATCGAAGAGTCGATGAGAAGGAATGGTTGTCGTGCAACCATCATTAGTGAGCTAAGGGACACTAACACTTCATCTATCTAGCATATCAAAAACCACGAGTCACGAGACCTCTCCAACATGTCTTAGGCACTGCAGAACACATCGAGAAACAAGATTATATTTTTCAGTCACTTGTGCCTACACCTGGCAAGTGGATAATTCAATTCGTTTTTGGGTTGGCTTAATTTTGGGCCAAGTCATGCTCGGATCAACAAGATTCAGTTCTGTTTCAAGTTGGGTCGCGCCATTTCAGTTTAGGTTGACTTTGGGGGTTGTCGATGTTTAGTCCAATAAGCTTGTCTTGCAAAGAAAGAATTCAGTAGAAAATGTTTAGGCCAGTTTCGATAATGGTCTAGTCGATTTGAGTCTTGGTTCCACTTTGGGTTAGCTATTTCGGCGAATCTTAGGTCCACTTTGGGTTAGCTGTTTCGGTGGTTAGGTCGGGTATGAATTCAGCTCATTCAGTTCAAGTTTCCAGTTTCAAATAGTTCATAATTTAACCGAATATTTGCTCTCTTTTTCCTAATTTCCATTGTTCAAACCTTATAAACAGAAGAAAATGGGGGTAAGATAGATTCAGGGATTCAAATGCGGTATCAGTCACGATTGCGGTATCGGTCGCGATTGGAGTTTCAGTCATGGTACGGCAATATCGCTCTAACGTGGCAATCAAGTTTCGCATCACGTTTGTCACAACCAACTCTAAAACCTTTCTGATGCCCCATTTCATCGCGGCAAGGCTACATTTTGGATCCATACTACATGCAGACTAAGACAACAATTTCTTTCATTCTATGGATTAGAACATTTGAAAAATTGGAGCAGATTTGTAAATCCTTTACATTGAACGATAATCGCTTCACAGAAATCATATCGTCATATTCTAACAACCATAAGACACTTCAAAAAGGCACAAGGAAGGGGCTCTACCTCGTAGTTGAATTGTTAGAAACAACCAAGCAGGCAGCACGAAGACTGGATGCTATGTCCACCAAAATCCCCAGTCTTTGAAGATGATATCGTGTGACTTCAGCTCGAACTCTTCTTTTATCAACAACCAAAGCTCTCAATCCCTTCAACTCTGAAGTAGATGCTTCATACATGCGGCATTTGAGATCATGAGAGCCTAATTCCCCTTTCATGAGAACAGCAGTAAATGAAAAGGTACTGCCAACACCACACTCACTCATAAACCCAATTTCCCCTCCCATAAGGTCCACTAAGCATTTGCTTATACTCAGCCCTATTCCCGTCCCCCCATAATGCCGTGAAGTGGAGCTGTCTGCCTGCATAAATGGTGTGAATATGCGTCTCTGTGCATCTTGAGGAATTCCCTCACCTGTGTCCTCTACTGTCACTAAAAGTTTGATCATTTCAGATTTTTCAATTGGATCTTTGTTGCTCAACTGTTTAAAACCTGCCCAACTCTTCCATCTATCAACAATAGGAAAGCCACTCAAAGTATTCCACTCAGATCCATCTTTAGATGCATTCAGACCTTGTTTCAGCACTTCATCCATCATATCAGATGGGGCCCTCACTTCATCCGCCAAATGTACAGAGACAAAAATATGCCCTTTATCATTTGTGAACTGAAATTGAAAGATACTGCAGTCGATCAGATAAGATTAAAAAGAGAATGTTTCATTACTATTAAGCGCCAGCTGATAACATGAATTGGTCGGCAGGCTAAAACCATACTTGGAACCCAAACCCCGCCGCCCCTTCTCCCAAACGAAAAAAAGAAAAAGGAAAGAAAAATTGGGGGAAGTATTGTACTGCTTCAAAAGAAGGTATGTATATTCTGTCCAATGTTCCTATCATCCCAAAACAAACCACCAAAATATGAAGGCAAAGGAAATTAGCATTGAGGTAAAGAAAAGGTAACCTTCACTGAATTCCCAACAAGATTAGCAATTATCTGGCGGAAACGCCCAGGGTCTCCAACAATAATTTCAGGTACCTGACCGGATACATATACAGCCAGCTGTCCAAACATTAAAGAAGACAATTAAAGTCTCAATATTTCACTCCCAGAAGGAACCAAAAATAACTTCCACATGAACTGCTCAGTGATCATACCTCAATTTCTTTTTCACGAGACTTTCCTGAGAATAGTGAGACAACATTATCCAGAACAGCACGCAAATCAAATGGCACTTCCTCAAGCTCAAGCCGGCCTGATTCTATCTTGGCTTGATCAAGGACCTCATTAATAATGGAAATCAGATCTTTCCCACTGGCGTGAGCTGTCTTGGCGTAATCTTCTTGGTCAGGGTCTAGATCAGTATCCATCAACATTTGCAGCATACCTGAAGACAAGCCACAAATCATCAGATACAATACACCATCCAAATGAACACATAAAAGACACAAAACCGTATAAATC
Organism: Lophocereus schottii; assembly: GCA_002740545.1. Taxonomy (NCBI): domain Eukaryota; kingdom Viridiplantae; phylum Streptophyta; class Magnoliopsida; order Caryophyllales; family Cactaceae; genus Lophocereus; species Lophocereus schottii. The sequence goes on from NCQV01084905.1 coordinate 5,638, forward strand.
ATCCTCACCCAAAACACCGTTCATCGGTGTCCTGATTTCATGGGAAACAGTCGCAAGAAACTGCACAATGAGGGGCGGGGGGGAAAAGACATGTTAGGTGCTAAGGCCAAAAGAAGAATGTTAAGATATAGAAGGCCCATGGAAGTTTATGACATAGCTGTTGTAAAGTCTACTATATAAACTTGGAGCATAAGAACAACCTGAGACTTTGCAACATCCGCAGCTTCTGCACGGGCTTTAAGCTCCATCATCTTCCTGTAGTCTTCCTCCACTTTATCAATCCTATTAATGGCTGCATGGAAGATATGGCCTATGAGCGAAGATATTATCAGCAGCCCACCTGCGGACATTATTGCCATCCAAGGAGGAGGAGGTTTGTGTTTGAACCTGTAATAAGACAAAATCAGCTATTGTCAGGATGGTGGACAACCTGTAGTTTTCTTGTGTTATCTTCTACTAGTGGGGGGCTAAGAGACCTGATCCATGGTATTTAACTTGTGCACTTTACCTGCAATGCATCTCATGTTTTCGAGATGGATCTCCAAAATCAAGACTACTCACATGCAAAAGGCCTGTGTCTACAACGTCACTCCCATACATGTTAATTGGTGCTGACATATTTGTTGTATCATAGACATTCACAACAATTGTCTGTTTGCTGGCAAGTTGCTGAAGAATCTTCTCAACCAGTGAACGAAGGTCATAAGATGCACCAAGATACCTAAAAGGAAGCAATTAATCCCAATATTTCACATTTAATTTCAAGAATTCCATGCTATTCTATGGACATAAACATTACCCCACAGTTGCTGCTATACGTTGCTCAGGAGTAGCATCTGGGGGAAGGTCTCTCTCATATACAGCAAAAGTAAGCACCACACCAAGGTGGTTTGACTTTAATAGCTTAAATGGCGAAGTCAACACTCCCTTTCCTGTTGCCCTAGCTCGTAAAATGTTGTCACGATCTTCCTGCAAGATCAAAGAAGTCAGTATCTTATAGCGAGTGAAACACTCAATTGCATATGCAATATGCCACTAACATGCCCCAATAGTTTTTCACCAAATAACACCGATATCACCATATAATTTGGCATCAATAGCTTTTTCTGTCCTGCTCAAATCAACAGTACAAAGGATTTTTTTTTTGGGTAAGTATCAACGGTACAAAGGATCATTTCGAAATGATCAAAGCCCCAAGTCTTTGGAACAAGGGCTTGGTTATAATAGGTTGACTTAAAAGGATCACACATATGAAACCTTTCTTAACCAATATTGTTGCAGAGCCGCAACTGGGAATGCATCAACAAGCAGATTACTTCACAACAGATAAGAATAGATGACAATTTACTATGGATTCGAACTTTAGAATTTACTGTGGATCCAAACTTTAGACATTGTAGTTAAATGTCATCGCCCACAGTGAATCTTCAATCTTTCTACAAATGGTCACTCGATCCAGCAACTCTTGTAAAATAAGAATTGGAATCAGGAAGAAACCAAGCTAACTGGATCCCTCTAAGCAGTTTCATAAGGGAAAAATCTTAAATCCACACATAGAACAGAAGAGAAGTGTCATGCCAATGACCAAAAATGAATAGGACAAGAAATATAGGACCTTCAAGAACGAGAAAGGGGGAAGGAGGGAAGGGGAATGACAACCTTGCCTGACATCATGTCTATAGAGACAATGTGAGCTACTGTCCTTTGACAGAATATCACAGGGGCATATTCATCCTGAATGGGTGCAGGAGCCATCTTTGCTGGATCGAAATCTTGTACAAGGGTCTGATCACCATGTTCCATTTTTTTTATGGTCCATCCTTGTTGCTTCTCAAACTGCTCTCTCTCAGAGTGAGTAACTTTTAATGCATAGGCAACACCACTAGTGAGTGGCCTCTCAAAGGCAGTTCTCTCAGTATACTCTCCAAACGTTTTCTGGAAAAGCCAGATGAAAAGCCGCTTAGATCATGGCAGCAGGAAAAAGATTTTGCTAGCAATATATATATAATGCTCCACGTATTAAAGCTACAAAAGTTTGTCAGTAACTTGATAAGACAAACTACTAACTGTGGTTAAAGATAAGATCCAAAGAAAGCAATGTTTAAGTACACTCTCCAAATTTTTCTCATATTCTTAAACGCAGCACCATGCAAACATGGCAACATTATTTTACAATATTTCATCGCAGAATTCACAGTTCATTACCCTACATGGCTCCTTTAGATATTGGAAAAAGAAGTCTGGATGATATTGTAGACTCATTTGACTTCATAACCACACAGAAAGCTATAAAATGTTTGCTTGATTCAGGAGTTACTGATTGCAAGAATGAACAGCTATTAAAAAAAAATCGAAAAAGAAAATTACCTGATCCATGGCAGAGGGATATTTTCCATGGTGAAATGTAGAAACTAGAATGGCTAAGGCATGGACATGATTCAAGCTCACATTGAACTGATCCTGCAACATTCTGGCTCGCTCATCACACATGTTGGCTAGAGTTTCCTTCCGCCTCAAAGCAGTGTCTTGATAGATGTGGTGGAATAACCAAATTGACACGAGCAACATAAGCGCAACAAACACAAAAAGTAGCTTCTTAAGCCATTTTGTAGCACTTTTAGCTTGACTCTGAGCTTGCAGTGGCAGCTTGTACTGCATAAGCTGCTGCTGCTGCTCTTGTAGCTGCTGGGGCTGTGGATTCAACCGCCAAGGGAGGGACAAATGCTGCTTACTCCATGCCTCAGAACGTAACAATGACGCCCTCAAAATCATTGCCATCATCATTGTAAGCAGCCACAAACATGTTTTTTCTGACCAAAAGCAACTACTCTTGCAGGAGTCTTCTGCATGATCATCAGGTTTTTTTGACCGTGTGATACCATCCTAAGACAAACGAATAACAGAAACACTTACTACATCATATTCATATGCATATTCTTTGAAAGAATACACAATTATAAAATGGAAAGACTCAGATTATAAATAAGAGGATGTATCACTCCAGAAAATGCCTCTAACGACTTGAATGTTAACAAAGTGCACCGAAAAGCTTATATATGCGGTCTCAATCAAACACAATACGCCATGAATCTACCACATACGTTAGGAAAACAATTAACAAAAAAGAAACGCCTAGGCGAAGCCAACAAGAACATTGGTTATCTTACCTGAAATGGTTCGTCAATTCAAAACTACAGATGTTCTAACACTAGATTGTATAGAGCATCCAAAAGGTTTAACTGAGAGCTATCATAGCTTTTGGCATCACAAGTTAGTCTCATACACTCTTTTACAGAGACACGAGATGCTCAACAGGCTTGCACACGCCAGTGTGCTGAAGATTTGACTGTCTTGAGACCTCTTCTACCATGCAGTTAACTAAACATTGGGGAATGTTGACTTGAATCAAAAGGAAGATCATGCAATCACAAGTTTATAACTTGAATGCCCCACTCGCAATAGTTGGAATACTTCTACGCAGGTGTCTTTCTGTACGTTTCTTTTTTCAAGCCCAAAGTGCATTCACAAGAGTCAAACCTTTATCCAAACCAAACCAACACCCCAAATTCCCCCTTAAGCGAGGAGTGGGAGTCCAAATTGTAAGCAAGCTTACCCCTGAGATGCAAACACATAATTTCGCTGGACCATACATTTAGAAAGCATTGATTGCCTACTACTACATAACAAAATAAGTGAAACACAATTTAGCATTTGATCTAGTCTGCTGTAATTTAAAGCTAGAAAAGATTCGTCAAAAGTTGACTTTTCACCTAACAGGAAAGTGAATATGAACACTCGGGCCTTTCTCCATCAAACTTCAATCTTTTGAATGAGTTGCTTCTTTAAAAAATCCCACATGTTCAAACTAAGCACCAAAACTTCAAGTCCACCAACTGTTGTGTCAAGAGACACTAATCCTACAGAAAAGCACCTATCTATTCGCCTAAGTAGTCATCACAAATTGTCACATTTCAAGCCACGCAGCTAACAATAAAACCGGAAGTGTAAAAGGGCATCAAATTTAGGACACAGTACCATACCTGACCAGACAGGGCACTAAGCTGATGCTGGCTGAAACTGAAATGCCCGCGGGAGAATAAGTTTCTTATGTTACTCAAGAATAAAGACTTGTTCTTTGCGTTTGGGAGTGAACAACTCAACCCATAAAAGAACCAGATTAATCCAACAACAATCGCTACAAGCAACAGTGTTGAGATTTTCCCTTTCCACTTCCAAACACCAGTAGAACCATGCATCTGATCCTTGACCTTTTTGAGCTTGAAATTGGACGGAAATCTACCATCTGAACCAAAAAGGTTGCAGTTCAGAGACATTTTAACCCAAATTCTGGTGTAAACAGAGAGCACGACCCTTGATGGCTTGAGAAAAACCCCAGCAACAGCAGGAAAAACCATCCAAAATCAGAAGCTCCACTGCAGAACCCCACTTCTAAACTTCAATCAATTGACAAGATTAGCAAACTAAACACCTTAAAAGCTTCCAAACCTTCACCAAGAAGATGAAATACAATGGCCCAGAAGGACAAGATCTGTTCTTGTCTACTGAGCTGCTCTTCGAGGCATTAAATCAAACACATCAAGGGCACACCTGTGACTGAAGAAGAAGGTGAACAAACCATGTCCAACTAAAGAACGTGGGAAGACAGTTGCCAT
>NCQV01084908.1:0-12982 GCA_002740545.1 Lophocereus schottii
CATCTGAGAACAACCTCTGTGAGGGTGTTTGTTATTTACAATACGAAAATCAGATACCACAATTCACCCCCCTCTTGTGCGCGGTATACTCACGAATTCAACAACATAGATGAAAGAAACATGAGACCAAATATAATGAATTAGTCCAAACAAGGCTCAAAATCTCACGGGACATCTACCAAAGTCTCATTAAGCTCATACTATAACTCTCATGTACCAACAATAGTGCTAACAATTCCAAGGGATAAAATAGTTCTCAATCAAGACAAGGGTCAAAGTAAGAAATATTCACAAAACCTTCACAAATGTTAGCACCAAAAGGGAATTACATATAAAAAGTTACTCAAGCTCATGAAAACTATTTTACCTAACAAAAATATGATTGGAGGTTATTTCAAACCAATCCTCACCATCTCTACATGTCATCCTATATGCAAATCTAAAATCAACTAAATACAACACACTAATGCAAACAAAAAGAAACCTAAAACTATATACTCCAACATGTATGCAACCTAATAATCGAAATAGAAAACATAGAAACTACTCTCCGCCTATGCTTAGATAAAGCATTATTATTCAAAGGAAAGAAAGTAAGAGAAGGAAAAGGGAAAACAAAATACATCTCACTGGGTTAGGTACTAAGCACAAATAAGCTAACGGCTCCTCGTAAACGGTGCACATGGAGCATCAGCCACTCCATCACATCTTCGAGACTCGACTCACCACATCAGACTCCGTCGATGCACATCGAAGCTTGTCGAATGCCACAACATGAGATTCATAATCATGGTAGTAAGAGAGCATCAAGATAAGAACATTCAAGAAAGTTAGTGCTCTCCTCATCAAACTAAATACAATAGAAAAATCAAAAGAGAAATCAAAGAAAGTAGTCGACATGACTTTTCTAGGCTCATCCACTAGATAAATGTAATATAGGTCAAGTGATGCATTATACCCACTAAAGTAATCTAAGGACATAAAATTATCAACATTCCCACCAAGAATACTAAACATGTTATCTTCATAGCCCAAATCATTATTAGCATCAAAAATCATAGGATTTTTAATGGCCGGGTCAATGTAATACTCAGTAGAAGGAGAGGGTACTGAACAAATAGGTGAAATGTGGCAATGATCCAGGGGATTAGGAAGAACATTATCACAACTAAGGCTAGGAGACTTCTCATGCATAAACACATCATGTGACCCCTCCAAAAGAGCCTTATCTGGATCATGCACCTCATCTAAATTATCTTTCGATTCAAAACATGCATCAACAATATCAAACCTAGCAGTAAACCAAAAACGCTCACTCGCCTCGAGCCCCATGCACTGAACTAAAGGAAAGGACAAATCATTTAAGGTTAGGGCAACATCAATATTGTCCCAGGATGATACAAAGTTTGGTGATGCATAGCATACGTAATCAGCACACAAATTAGTTTCATGGTTAGAAGAATTACACAAGTAACACCAAAAAGGGGTATAATAAGATCTAGAATAGAATGTGCAAGGATCAGCGAACTAATAGCTAGAAACACAACTGGCCTTCTCATACTCAAATGAATCTCAAACAATCCACTCAACAAATACCATGCCTCATCAATGCTTCTGCCATGAAAACCACAATACTTTGAAAGAGCACGGGTTTTACTACTCATACCCTCATCAACAATGTCTAAAATTTTTCATTAACCCACACAATAACTGCATTGAGCACGAAAGACATTTAAACGCTTAAAAATGCCTCCAAAATAATTCATGCTCGAATTGAGGGAAATGAAAAATTACCATTGTTATTTCTCAAATTTTTTAAATTTTTAATTTTTTTCATTTTTTTCAAAGAAAAATAAAATACTTAGTCAAACCTATCAAGTAAAACCCAATATTCAATACTAGTCCCCGATAATGGCACTAAAAAGTTAATAGGGTCACAAATGCACAGTGGCATTGTAGCAAATCAAGATCGTTTCCCACAAGAACTGGGTAGATCTATTAGGCTTTATCCCCTTAAGATAGGCTAAATTTGAGATCGAAACTAAACTAATCTATTATCTAATCTAATGAATAAATAAACAAGGAATTATACAAAACTAGCAATCTCTCAATTCATGCATCAATCAAGCATTTCTTCCTCAATAGATTATTTTAAAACCGATAATCGAAATATCGCAACCCTCTTTCAAGGTGAAGTGAAATATCTAAATCTAACCAATTATCATTTCTCAAGAGCTCTCGATTTGTATAGGATCATTGAGCACGCAGTTATCATATTGTGGTTTCTTAATTAGTGTGACTTTCTCAAGATTCCACACAATCAAGTCAAATCCTAAGGTTCTATTATTGAATTTTACCTTTCAATTCTTCATTTAACACCCAAAACATACAAGGAGGTGATCAAATTTCTTACAAAACAATAAACATCTAGGATCCAATAAAACAATCCAACAATTCCAAAATACTCAAAGAGATTAACACTAGATCAAGAACATAACTAGTATTTGCATAAATCAAAAATCAAAACGACAAAAGATAATCAGAATTTTAAAAAATAAATCCAAAGACAATAAAAGAAGAGAAGAGAAAAGAAAAGAAATGCTCAGCTAATTAACACGCTTGAATTCATCAATTGCAAACCCGACATGGAATCCTTGCAAATCTTCACTTCAATTATCTCTCTCTTCATCCAATCTATCCAAAAATCATAATCTGGATAGAGTAGAATGGATTATGGAGATGGAATGATGGGTTGATCAAATGAGGCTGAAACATCCCTTTTTATTGCAAAACCACATGAAGGTCGAATAGCCGCTAGAAAACATGGAATTAAAACTGCCTGGAAGTCGAATGGTCATGAGAAAACAAGCAACCATGAGGGAAAGAGGTCCACCATAGAGCGTTGACACCTCCACGGACCATCTGTGGTGAGCTCTGTTTTGACATTCTTCTATTTTTTCTTACTTCCACGGGCATAGTGACTTGGGGGTGTTCATAGGGGGTCAACTTACACTCATTTAGGGGTCAAAATTGGGGTAAAATGGCCTAGTAGCCGGCAAAACACTAAAAAGAACCATGCCTGAGCATAAAACAGGGAAAAGGATTGCACAATATAGTACAAAACACATAATTCTCCCTAAAAGTGGTACAAATTGATCTCAAAATATAGTGCACTTTAAGGACTTGTCAATTCACTTCTAAAAGTCAGATATCCACCTAATTCTTAAAAAAATTCTTGTCCAACTAATAAAGATTTCATCCCTCCCATTCTTTTTTGTTTTCTTTTTTCCTTTTTCAATTTCGCTCCTAAATCATTCTCATTTAAAAAAATTTGACATAAAAAAAGCTAAGGGAAAAGGCTTTTCAAAATTCAGTTTTTAACTCTTTGTTTCTTTATGGTTTTTTTCTCATGAGAAGTTTTTGAATTTTGAAACATTTGGACTCTTTTATTGGTCCACTTGACCTCAGACTTAATACTATAGCTCTGATTTTGAGCAAAATTTTAATTCTACGTGTAAACACTTACAGCACAAATGCTCCAATATTGAGCCCGATCATGAGTCATGACAATGTGGAAAAAGCAACAAGCCAAAAGAAAAGGAGCGCAACCATAATCACAAAGTGTGCAGGAAAAAGAACATTGCCTAAAGGCGAATATAAATTATCTAAATGTCCAAACAAGATATTTTTTTAAAAAGGACGTTCCCTTACTAATCCTAATCCATGCCCTCATCCTCAGGAGACTCTTCTATGATTTGAATCCTAGGCAGTGATGGGAAAAATTAAAGCAATTAGAGCCTAGCACACGAGGGTTCGCTGAGTGCCATAGACACTAGAAACTAAACATAGGATGTTAGGGGACACTAGGCCATGAGTGGCATGGGATCTCAAAGTGGTTAGGAAATGGTGGATAACCAGGCCCTTGCTAGAACCTCATGCCAGGGTAAATAACATAGCTCAGTAGTAGTGGAGGCTGAGAAGATGTAGCAATTCTAAGGTACATGCCTATATACAATACTCAGGTATATACCTATATAAATCTCATCATATAATTAAGCTAAGCTCCTATTTTATTTCCTCCAGCCCAACAAGTATTTTCATAATTTTCTTAGCCCAACCTGCTTAAAAAAGGATACATTGCATAGAACAAAGGTACATTGCACCCAGGAAAAGATATACTATAGGCAAATAAAGATACATTGTAGAAAACAAAGGGTATACTATAGGAAGAAAATGGTACATTGTAGAATAGAAAAGATACACTACTGTAGAAAAAAAGATACACTGCAACATATTGAGTGTGCATCCACTACATGACTTCAGGGTGTGTACCATGCTAGATACATACGTTTGTATCTGAGAAGATGAGTCTTCCCCACTTGGCATTCCATAAAGGAAACTACCTATACCCCAAGGAGGAGGTGGTTCCTACTACTAGTCTTAAATTAGCCTAACTTTGTTTCCCTACCCTATGAGTTATGAGTACTACCCTTTGAGATGGCGACATCTCAGGAGAAGTCATGGGAGTCCCTAAAGCAGGAACTATCATTGTAGCTTACCCCGAAGAGCCAGGAGGAGGCTACAACCCTCGAGTAGGAGGGCCTCCCAGCGACAGCATTGAGAAGCACCCTGTGGCATACATTGAATTAATGAAAAAGAGAAATCAACCTTAAAAATGTGAAAGAAAAGTTTACGCTGGCTAATTGTAGCCCAATCACATCGTCCCCTCGATGACAGCTACACCATTGCTTGATCTGATGAATAGTCGCTTTGAATCTAGCTGGTACTTAGATCACCATTATGATTTTGTCCTTATTAAACCTGCAAAGGAAATAAGAAATGGTAAGCAAAGAAATAAGCAACAGGAAATAGCTAATGGTACGGGAAAATTGGCTAATCACTGGCAATTTGGGGGAATGCTTTGCAACTCAGGGATGGCGACATCCTTAGCCTCCTCAATTGAACCAGACATGAAGGTCTCCCCTTATTTGGCTCTCTACACGAGAATCTCGACTCATTGTTTCCCTTGATAACCTCCTTTTCCAAATCATAGGAGTTTCCAAGAGACCCCATAGGCTTGCTTGGAAAGGGTGCTGTACAATACCTTTTGACTGAACTCTACTTGTCTAGTTGCTAGATTTACCACAGTACTTTACCTAACTTCTCTTATTGAAATTATTACGCTTCATTCTCCCATGCTATAGCAATAGAGCACCCCAAAGGCGATAGTGTACCTTACCTCGGCACTCATCAATAGGACATCCTCAGAGGTATTACAAAATGCAAGCCATCACAAAATGAGAATTTGTGAAAAGAAAGAAAGATAAAAATAAGAAAACTAGGGGCTTACATTGGAAACAAAAGGAGGCCTCAGGTGCTCAGGAATGAACTTGCCATATTCTCCCTCCTCTAGGTGGTACTCACAATTTTCCACACCAAGTACTCATCAATCTACTCCAAGGTAAGAAAGGATGTAAAGATGGTCCATGGATGTAGAGGCTTCGGCCTCTGAAGTGCCACTATGCCAAGGATTACTTGGTAGTTCACATGCTCGCCAAGGTACCCAATGTACGCAAAGGCCCCTCAATGATAACTTTCTGATAAGAGAGAGCTTAGGGCTTTCCCATGGAAGCAGGGTCACTGCCAGCATCCACTCAAGGATTTGAGATCAATGGTAGCAAAATAGAAAGTCAAAAATTGAATCATTCAAATATCAAAGACATTGAAACAACATAGTGAAGGAAGACGTGTGCACATCCCCAATGGTTTGGCCAGTTAAGGCCATCTTAAAATTGTTAATATCCTTTAAAATGAAAACCTCACTCATGCGGTTACTCTAAGCCCACCCTCTCATGAAATGCACTTATCTATTTTCTTTGGTATTAGAAGAAACCTTGGAGATGTGTTCCAGAAACCAAGGGTCCAAAAGGGAAAAAAAAAGTTAGAAAGTAGGCTAAAGCACTGCAATGCATGAAACCTTAAGCACCTTCTAAGAACTCTCCAAGGTCATCATAGGAAAGTTATCCCTATTTTCCCACAAGTCGATCCCATATACTTGAGGGGGGTAATAAAACTTGTGTTTCCCTAGTCAGAATTACCCACTGTGATAATGTCCTCTTAGCTTGTCATCCATTGAAGATGGCTTTTGTTGCTCTTATCCACGAAAATGGTGCAACCGAGTAATACACCATAAAAAGTGAAAAATCTACTCATAAGAGAGCTATCCAAAGATTTTCATAAGCTCCTTAATTAAAGCACTGGATGGAGTTGGACTTGAGTCGTCATCTCTCGAATGAGGGCCCGAACAGCTTAATATGCCCTTACCTTTTCAGTGTGAAGTCTGAGTCTTACCTTAGTGAGTTCAACCTAAAGGGAACCCCACTTAGTATATAGAAATCTGCATGGGTGTTCATCATCTCACCCAAAGGGAAAGCTTAAGTGTTGGTATTGTCCCAAAACATCTCAGTTAAACCCCTGAGGAGGCAATGATTTGTCACCTTCCAAAGTCCACAATTTTTAGTCAGTAGGTTGAAACCGGCATGTCTTACCATTGCCATAGTGGCTGGATATGAACCATGTGGGAAACCATTGACCAAATAAAGATAATAAATCCTTTGTTAATGATCCCCCAATGATTAAAGAAGTTTAATCTTCAAAAAAGCCAAGAGAGAGAAAACCCGAAATCTTTCAATTATTTAAATCAAACTTGAGAACAATAAACCAAATAGATAAATTAAACAACGTATATCTAGGATAAAGGCCAAGCCACCACTAGATTAATCACCTACCCTTTAGCCTTCTAAAGCCAAACCACTGAAGGTTTAGTTAAAGGAAATACTCAATTTCATCACTCTACTAGAGAGATAAAGAAAGATGAGATTTTTTGACATACTATGCACGAAGCTTTCATTTCATTAATTCAAGTATGAGAAATATTACTAGGATCAAGTAAATAAATAGGAGAGTAACCCCTTCCGCAAGCTATGTACCAACCATTAGGATTACAAGGAAATTAACCAATGAAATCCTAACTAGTGGCATAATTTTGAAGGGAACCACAAGAATATAAGTTGAGCTGAATTGGTTGTGTTAGTGCTAGATTGGATCAATCATCATTACCTAAAATTGATGATTCATGGGGAAATTTTTTTGTGGTTGGCTTCTAGAAGAATCCACCATTCTTCTAAAAAATATTAGCTCCTACTCATCCATTTGTTAGTCCAATTAATTCATTAACAACAAACGTGTAATTCTAGACTCTACGCTAACCCTTTCCCAATTTACATTCCATATCTTCCTCAATACTTGGAGCCTAAAGATGTTATATAGTTTGATAGAAGGTAGACATTTGGCTATCTATATATATGTAATTTGTTTAAATTGGATCCAGTTTATGCTTCCAAAACGTAGATAGAATTTAGGTAAGATGTTCTACCTAGAAAATGAAAATAAGCTATAAAGTGGGTTTAGAGAATAAAGTAGGTAAGATCCTTATTTAAGGCTACTAAATTCCCAACCACTTTTCCTGAGCTTAATTAGGCTCCTTCAAGGGTCACAAGTCAGTATTGACCTTGGAGGACCAAGTCCTTGACCCCACTTCTAAAAGTCAACGTTGGTCCCATTTGATTCATAGCCCTTGTTTGGAGGAGTAAATCAATCCTTGGGGTTTTCTCTGCATCAACCTCCTCCTTTTGAAGAGCATTTGAACTTAACTCCTTGCAGTTATGATCTAGGTATACCAATCTTGATAACTTGTTGCACCCATTGAGTTTCAGGATATTGTGCTAAGAGTACCACCTTTTTTGATGATATATGAGTTGTTGAAGGACTTGGGAGACATTCTAATGGGATGAAAGATCTTTTCAACATTTATGATCCTATTAAAAATTTCAATATACTCATCATAATTCATCTCAAAGGAGATTCTTTTATCATTCACAAGTTTGACTTATGGAGGCTCACTTTCAAGGGTTACATGATAATATCCAATGGGCAACACAACATGAGAATCTTTGTCCCAAAATTGATCAATGAAGAATGGAAACACATTCTCAAAATGATTCAAGGTTAATTGATGCAAGGGATATAGGGGTTTTAATTCCTCACTTGTGTTTTGTTCAACCAAGCGTAAGATAATTAGAGGCTTGCTTTTCTCACATCCCTCCCTTGGTTTGTATTTGCGATGTAGGGACAAAGAAGCAAACGTTGATGCTTATTCTTAGTGTTTGGGCTATTTAGGGTGCTTTGTAGACTAAATGAAGAGATATAGAGGAGGAGATCTAAAGGTAAAAAATAGAAAATAAAATGAAAGAAGCAAATAAATACACAAAGATTGAAGGCTTTGATGCTTACCTAACAAGAATGATCTTTTTGCTCTAATACCAATTGATCTATGTAAGAAAACCATTGGCCAAATAAATGCACTAAATCCTTGTTGATGAGCCCTAAATGATTGAAGCAGTTCAATCTTCCACAAATAACCCAAGAGAGAAAACTCCAAATCTTCCAATTGTTTAGATCAAACTTGAGAACAATAAACCAAATAGATAAATCAAAAGGGATATATCTAGGATAAAGGCTAAGCCACCACCTATATTAATCAACCCACCCTTCATCCTTCTAAAGCCAAACCACCAAAGGTTGAACTAAAGGGAAGACTCATTGTCATCACTATACTAGAGAGATAAAGAAATATGATATTTTTTGAGGAGATACCAAGCATCAAGCTTTCATTCTATTAATTCTAGCCTAAGAAATATTACAAGGATTAAGCAAATAAATAGAATAGTAACCCCTTCCCCAAGCCATGCACTAACCAATAGGGTTATTAGAAAATTAACCAATGAAATCCTAACTAGTGGTGTAAGTTTGAAGGGAACCACAAGAATATAAGTTAAGTTAGAATTGACTACATTAGTGCTAGATTGGATGAGTCATCCACTACCTCAAATGGATGATTCATGGGAAGATTGTTTTGTGGGTGGCTTCTAAAAGACCCACTAGCTGTCTAAGAAATATTAGCCCCTAATTCATCCATTGCTAGTTCAATTAATTCCTTATTTAAAAACATGCAATTCCAGACCCTGCACTGACCCTTGCTCAGTTTACGCCCCATGTCTTCCTCGATACTTTAAATATGAAGATGTTGTGTAGCTTAATGGAAACTAGACATCCGGGGATATCCATTTGTATGTAATTTGTCCAAATTAGAGCCCGTTTGTCCTTCCAAAACTGAGCTAGAATTTGGACAAAATGTTTTTTTCCAGATAATGAAAATAAGCTAATGAAGTGGTTTTAGAGAATAAATTAGGTAACCTCCTTATTTAAGGTTACTAATTGCCCAACCACCTTTTGTAAGCTTAATTGGGCTCCTTCAAGGGTCTTAAGTCAACATTGACCTTGGAGGACCAAGTCATTGACCCCACTTCTAAGAGTCAACGTTGTTCTCACTTGGTTTATATAGCCCTTCCTTGGAGGGATAAATCAATCCTTGGGGGTTTGATCCATATCAGAAAGCCTCATATAAAGACGCTCAATGTCCTGTAAAATCTCATAGCCCTTAATAAACTCATGATTTTGCAAAATAAGTTTAAAAGCAAGATCTTCAAATCGGCTTCAAGAAAATTTAGGAATTGTAAACAAAGATAAATCATTAAGCCATGGAAAAAGAACTAACCACAAGGTGATGAGCAATGGTGGAAAGGTGGTGGTACTTATCTTCTGAGTACAGTGAGTTGGAAGTGCCAGTCGAACCACTAGGGTTCCTGGACCTAACCCATCATCATCCTTAAGTAACTTGTTGTCACCTTGACGATGGAAGGGATGAGCTAGTAGGCTAGCCATGATCCACATGCAAAACATTAAATTCATTTTATAAGTAAAATAGGTAGAGTTCAAACCCCATACAACATTCAAAAAACATAGGATGAAATTTTAGCAGCATTTTTATAGGAATTTAATGGAACCAAAAACTAAAACCTATAGAAATAATCAAGGAGCAAAAACTGAAAAGGCTAACTTTCACTCTTAACAATTGTCTACAGCCTAGGAACATCCTATACGCAAAAAATTTGCACATGAAATCCTCGATAATAGAGGTTCACAACCAAATCAATAGAGCCCTCAAATCCTCCAAAATGGGCATGAAATTCAAAATTGCAACCCAAATTGCCAAGAATTGAGCAAATAATGCGAAAATAAACAAGAATTAAGCAATTACCTTGTGAATTGAAGCAAAAACGACACCTTGAAGAGCTTAGAGTATGATAGGATGGCTTTTTTTAAAGAGGGGAGGTTGAGAGTTGGGTGTAAAATGAAGAAGAACGAAGTTATAGCAACTTTTTATGATTCGGACAACCTAGCAGCACGTGGGACCACCAAGTGGTTGTGTCCAGGTGCCAAATCATGTTGTTATAGCTTGGTGCCATGCATAATCATGCTGCAAAATCAGCATTCGACCTAACGACTGACCTAGTTATGTCCTTGGAACCTTATTTCAAAAAAAAAAAGGAAAGATTTGTTTGCCCAGGCAGCAATAATGTTTGATGCATGCATTTAACTCACCCCACAACATGCATAAATAACAAGCTTCTTTAACTTTCTTGTATCGAAGCTTTCGTTTTTAGAAAAACTTTTCCTCAAATTTTAAAACCTATCGGACAATCAGGCCTTAAATTTTCAAACTGGTGGAGACTGTCAAGCCGTAAAATTCTTAAACCAGTGGATACCGTCAAGCCTTAAATTTTTTAAATTGGTGGTGACCTTCAAGTCTCAAATTTTTAAGCTGGTGAAGATCGTCAAGTGTCAAAATTTCAAACCAGTGGACATCTTCAAATCACAATTTTTAAATTGATGGAGACCATCAAGTCTTAAGTTTTTAAACTGGCAGAGACCATCAAGCTTTCAAATTTTATCTGTGTGAGATTGTCAAGCCTAAAATTTTTCAATTGGTAGGGACCATCAAGCATCAAATTTTTAATGGTGTGAGACTGTCAAGCGTCAATGTTTTTAAACTGGTGGAGATCGTCAAGGTTCAAATTTTTATTAGTGTGAGACCATCAAGCCTCAAATTTTCAAATAGGTAGAGACCACCAAACCTTAAATTTCAAACAAGTGGAGACCGTCAAGCCTCAAAAATGTTTTGTCCTTCTCTCCTAGTTGAACCTCGAATCTTTGAAATCCCCTTTTCTTGACAAAATTCCAAAACTTTCAACATCTTTTTCCTTAAACAAGGTTGGCACTCTTGGGCAAGGCTTTGTGCCCAAAAGCGCTCTTGTATTAATGCTACAACTGCGTCCATCCTATATGACATTCACATACTTTCTCTTCACCTTAATGGCCTCAGCCAAAGTGGGGGCTTCTGTTAGCACCAAATTGGCACCCATGAGATTCTAAACCAACCACATAATTGCATGTATAGTTCATTGCCACCTAATTGTGATAATTACCTAACTTGCCAAGGGTAAAACAACACAAATACTTGGGTTTCAAATCAATCTACAAATTAAATTTTTTCTTAATGAATAACATTTCCTAAAAAGTTATAAAACCATTTAAAACCCAGAAGTTTGAAAAATAATTGTAAAAAAGTCAAAAAGCTTGGGTTTGCACAATTTGTTAGCGTAGGGGCTTGATCCTAACATCTTCAGTATGAGTGAATGAGATTGTAACTAGTAGGGTGGTGTATTAAAGCACGATATAACTCTCATAAATAGTTCTCTTAAAGGGAAACAAGGACTAGTAGCATGACCAATGCTGTTGTTGGTACCTAGCGTTAAGTTTTTGCCACCTGGTAGTTGCGGTTGGGTCCAATCTTACACCTGACTCTTAAAATTAGACGTGAATTTATTGTTGATTACTGCAGTTAGGCTATAATTTGAGTTTGATTTAACTGATTGCATGCTAATCAATGCAATTCTACCCCATTTTAGACAATTTTGAGGATAAAAATGTTCTAATTTATGTTCTTGAATTATTTTAGTTTTAGCATGGTCACCTTGCTAGCCCTATAAATAGAGGCTACAAATAGAGGCATGCTTCCCTTATTTTTCAGAACAACTTCACTCTAGACATTTGAAAGTTGGTAGTAACTAACAACTTCATTCTCTGTAGGACTTCATACTTCTTACTTCCTTAGAATAACTCAAACTCACTCTTCCCTTATACACACCCTTCCCAAAACTTGGTAGTAACTAACTCTACCAAATTCTTCAACAAAAACATTTGAAAAAGGATTCTTATTTTGAAAAGGACTAGCCCTGTCCTACCCTAATGCACTTGGGAGAAAAGGAAACCAAGAACCATCGCTCTACCATTCTACTCGAATCAAGGTAGGTCCTATGCACCATAAACTAAAGAGAATAATCTTATTTATTGCTTTTGTAATTCTTATCTTCTTTACCATGTTCTTATTTGACCCTCTATGATTACGTCCCTCATGCTTATACTTTTTTTTTCATAAAATAAAAATATATTCATAATGAAGTGAAAACTTAAATTTATTGCTTTCTTGTACATTTTAGTTCTTTTAAGATGAGTTGTAAGGAAGTGGTCACCAAAAATATTCTTCTTATTAGATACCTCGCTAAGTAAGACTAATACATGAAAAAAAATATCTTTTCCCTTGGTACCGACGAATATAAATTTTAACACACGTATTTGTAGTAGAGACTGCTATTGAAGCTGATAGTCTGATCATGATCCATTAGATCGTACCTGTACCCTTGAATCGACTCTCATGGTTCATAGCCATGACATAATTTCTTTAAAGCCCTATTCAGGAACCTTGGGAATTATAATGCCGTAGAACAAATCTTTCTTCTTCCTTAACATTAAATCTTATGTCCCTCAATTGTCCTTTCGGTTTAGAGGATTTGATTAGAAGAAAAAATTGGATATTTCCTATGAACTTAAGGTTTGTAAATTTTCTTTAATGTTAGGATTAATACCAGAGTAATTGTATAGCGGAAGCGATAGGATGCAA
>NCQV01084912.1:0-12118 GCA_002740545.1 Lophocereus schottii
GAAAGGAGACAAAACATAATGATCTCATCAGATTAGATGCAGAGTGCACCTAAGCTATGCGGCCTCGTAATAACTATGGCACATAGAGCATCAACCACTCCATCACGACTTTAAGACTTTGCACATTAAATGAGACATCACCAAGGCATGTAGGAGCTTATTAAAATCCTGAGACCACAGTTCAGAAAATAAAAGGTAAGAGGAAATAACAAAAATCACATCAAACACAACTAATATCCTCTTAACCTTATCAATAGCCTTAGAAAAATCATAAGAAGGATTAAAGAATGTAGTCCATATGATTTTCCTAGGCAAGTCCTCTAGGCATACGCAATAAGGGTCAATGGAGGGGTCATACCCTCTTAAGTAACCTAGGGAAATATCATTGTCGGCATTCCCACCAAGCACATTAAACTCGCTATCCTCATAGGCCAAGTCAACATTAGAATCACAAATCTTAGGATTATCAATGGGTGCATCTAAAGAATACTCGGGCAAAATAAAGGGTTGTGAACACGTAGAGGAAACATGGGAATGATCAAGGGGATTGGGGAGAATAATATCATGAAAACCAAGGCTAGGAGACTCTTTATGCACAAGCACATCCACGTGACTCCTCCAAAGGAGTCTCAACTAGATCATGCACCTCATCAAAAATATCTTCTGACTCAAAACATGCATCAGCAAAATCAAACCCAAAAGGATCACACTCCTCGAGCACCGTGCATTGAGCTAAAGGAAAGGATGAATCACGTAAGGTCAAGACAACATCAGTATTGTCCCATGGTGAAACTAAGTCAGGTTGAGCATACTATGCATAATAAGGACACAAATTAGTAGCATGGTCAGAAGAATTACACAAATCACACCAAAAAGGGGTATAATAAGATCTAGAATAGAATGCTCAAGGATTAGGAAATGAATATTTAAAAATAATAGTAGCCTTCTCAAATTCAAATGAATCCCAAGCCATCCACTCAAGCAAATATCGTGCATCATCAATATTTTTACCGTGCAAGCCCCAATACTCTAAAAGAGTTCAGGTTTCATTATTCACACCCTCATCCACTATGTCCAAACTTTCCTATTTAGCAATACAATATATTGAACAAGAAAAAAGCACTTAATCGCTTAAAATATCTCCAAAATAATTCATTCTCGAATTGGCGGAAATGGAAAATTGCCATTGTTGTTTCTCAAAAATTCTTATTTTTTTAGTTTTTCAATTTTTATTTTTTTTTAAAAGAAAAACAAAATGTTTAGTCAAACCTATCAAGCAAAAACCCAATATTCGACGCTAGTCCCAGACAACAGCGCCAAAAACCTGATACGGCCACAAGCGCACTTTGGCACGATAGCAATCAAGGTCGATTCTACAAAGACTAGGTTGATATATTGGGCTATATCCCTTCAAGATATGCTAACCAAAATTCTGATTCAAGTGGTTTTGATTAACAACTACAAATAAACTTCTCCAAATCAAAATGGGAAAAAAGCCTCGAAATTTTTGTGGTTATGAAAGGGAATTGAATCAAAATGATAAGCATGTGCCTTTCTTTAATTGGTTAATTTCGAGGAATTGCAATCTATCCAGAAATTTAATCTATTTTTTTAAAATCAATCAAATTTTCCTAAACTAAGCAAACGTCGCTCTTTCAAGCTAATTTGACTTAATTGAAGTTTAATGTTTTCGATTACTTACTAGACCTCCTAACGCATAAATCTCTTTTTCAAGAAGAAGTTATGCTAAGTCTATTCAAGTAGTTAAACAACCAAATATCGTCTTTTGAATGTTCACTCGATTGTTTGAAGTGTGCAAGCAAATTTGGGCCAAAAATCAACTCACAACATATCAAACACTCAACCAATCATGAAGATAAGCACAATTGAATAACCTAAAACATGCTCTAATACACTTTCAAAAACTACTAAATTCCTAAAAAAAAATTAACTACTCACACATAATCAAAGATTAAACAACTAACTACTCTAAAATGATAAATCTAAAGAGGAAAAGAGAAGAGAAGGGGTAAAATTGCTCAGCCAAAAATCGCACTTGAACCGTGGTGCAAACATGGGATGTAATCCTTGCAAGTCTTCACTTGAGCTCTATCTCACACTCTCTCTAATATAAACTAATCCTAATCTACTTAAACAGAGGAAAGGAGTATAAGATGAGATGTTGGGGGGTGTGTAAGGATGAGAGCCCTCTTTTTATAGTAAAATTCTAGAAGACGAACAGCCACTCATAGTAATAGAATAATAACCGCTAGGAAGTCGAAGAGCTTGCAAGAAAATAAAAAGTCTCACAGGAAATAAAGACACCATGGACCGTGGCATCCACCACGGACCGACCGTGGTGTCCACTGCCTAGGTATTCTACTGTTCTTTTTCCATTCCACAGGCATGGCAGCTCAGGGGCATTCGGAGGGAGTCAAAATACACTCAACTAGAGTCAAAGCAAGGGCAAAAAGCTCTAGAATCCTGCAAAACAAAGAAAAGAACTGAACCTGAGCGTAAAACGGAGTATAAACTTTAAAATAAAGCACATAATTTTTCCTAAAAATGCAGCAAAAATGACACTAAAATGATATACACTTTAAGTACTTATCAAACTCCCCCATGCTTAAACTTTTGTTTGTCCTCAAGCAAACACTAAATAAAACCAACAAGGGGAGACGCATCTAGCAATCAAAATATGAAACCTCTTTAAAGTAGGCAACCATAGCATATCATAAGAAAGAATATGAATTAATGACAACCTCAAAATAGTGTGCAAAACATTTCAAAATCAGAAGAAGGTGAATTTCTGAAGGTGAATGTTTTTCAAAGAAGTACATGACCACAAGCTTGACATCAAACTTGATCACTCCCAAAAATCCACAAAGCATGTCATGCAAGCACATGGAATTATAGAGATAAATAGACTGGTAGAACCTCACTTTTGGAAAATGTGAATCACTCTCATTCATGTGTTTGAAATATAACATAGGTTCACTCAAGACTCATTCCGAAGATACAATCTACTGTATGCTTGCGAAAACTCTCAATTTGTCTACCGCTAAAATGCAATGTGCACAAGTCAATCAAGAGGACTTTACATGGGTTGCAATGTGGGCTAGAAGGGTTAAGGGAAAGGAGTGGACAAATGCATTTGGGTAATGTGGCGCTACTTAGCTAAGTGACTTGGGAACAACCAACCACCAAGAAACTAATAAGTTCACCAACACTCCAAACTCAAAATACAATGAACCCATCTCAATCAATTACATAGGAGTGAGTTGACAAAGAAGGAAATTCAAGCTATGTATTTATCCAATGCCAATCACTTAGTATTTTTTCCCTTTTTTTCATTTTCTTTTTTTTTTGTGCTTTTTCTTCGTAACATGACTTTAAGTTCCTTTTTTCCTTTTCTTCAACGTAACTTTTTTGTGTAATGAAATAAAAATTATAATTATTGAAAGGCATATGATCATTAACTTTCAACTCAACACCAAATACATATACTCAACCCAAACAATAGGGAACCAAAACAAATGCTCAGTGTTATCAATCCCTCAATAAACCAACATACCAAAGCCACCTTAAACTCAATTATCACCAAAACCACCCATTACATGCATGAAGTGATGCTCCATAGACTTGACTTAAAGGTAGGAATATATGTTTGGCCAAGGGCTTAGATGAACGGATCACAACAAAGACGGATATAAGCTCAAAGGCGCTAGCAAAAGGAAATAGACATGTAATACAAGGGTAGACTATTTGGTCATATAGCTAAAATATTCAAAGAAAGAAATGCCTCTGTCATATCATCAACTATGCAATGCTATTGTGATTTTGAACAAGAATCTAGGCAAGTTCTAGAGATGCAACATGGAAGAGTCACACATATGAAAGAAGCCTGAGGCTAAATATAATGATTTAGTCCAAATAAGGCTCAAAATCTCACGGGATATCTACTAAAACCTCATTAAGCTATAGAATAACTCCATGTACAAACATTAGTGCTAATGATTCTAAGGGATAACAAAGTTCTCAACTAAGACAAGGGTCAAAACAAGAAATATTCACAAAACCTTCAGAAATTTTCACACCAAAAGGGATTACACATCAAAAGGTACTCAAGCTCACAAAAGCTATTTTGCCTAAACAAAAGCGTCATTGGAGGTTATCCACACCATCCCTATATGCAATCATATATGCAAACCTAAAATGCAACAAAATGCAAAACACTAATGCAAACCAAAAGGAAAACCTAAAACTATATGCTCTAAAATGTATACAAACTAATAACCAAAATGAAAACCATGAAGCTACCCTTCCCCCATGCTTAAATAAAGCATTATTATTCTAAGGAAAGAAAGTAAGAGAAGGGAAAGAAAATAAAACATAACGATCTCACCAGATAAGGTGCAGAGTGCACGTAAGCTATGCGGCCTTGTAATAATTGGGGCACATGGAGCATCAGTCACTCCATCACGTCTTTAAGACTTGGCACATTAAATCAGACATCGCCAAGGCACACAGGAGCTTATAAAACTCCTGAGACCACAGTTCAGAAAATAAAGGATAAGAGGAAATAACAAAAATCACACCAAAGACAACTAATATTCTCTTAACCTTATCAATAGCCTTAGAAAAATCATAGAAAGGATTAAAGAATGTAGTCCATATGATTTTACTAGGCAAGTGCTTTAGGCATACACGATAGGGGTCAATAGAGGGGTCATACCATCTTAAGTAACCTAGGGAAACATAATTATCAGCATTCCCACCAAGCACATTAAACTCGTTATCCTCATAGCCGAAGTCAACATTAGAATCACAAATCTTAGGATTGCCAATAGGCGCATCTAAAGAATACTCGAGGGAAATCGAGGGTTGTGATCACGTAGGGGAAACACGGAAATGATCAAGGGGATTGGGGAGAACAATGTCATGAAAACCAAGGCTAGGATACTCCTCATGCACAAGCACATCACGTGACTCCTCCAAAGGAGCCTCAATTAGAGCATGCACCTCATCAAAAATATCTTCTAACTCAAAACATGCATCAGTAAAATCAAACCTAGCATCAAAGCCAAAAGGGTCACCCTCTTCGAGACCCGTGTACTGAGCTAAAGGAAAGGATGAATCGTGTAAGGTCAAGACAACATTAGTATTGTTCCATGGTGAAACTAAGTCAGGTTGAGCATAGTATGCATAATAAGGACACAAACTAGTAGCATGGTCAGAAGAAATGCACAAATCACACCTAAAAGGGGCGTAATAAGATCTAGAATAGAATGCGCAATGATCGGGAAATGAATATTTAGAAATAATAGTAGCCTCTCAAATTTAAATGAATTCCAAGTAACCCACTCAAGCAAATACCACGCATCATCAATGTTTTTTTATCGTGAAAGCCCCAATTCTCTAAAAGAGTTCAGGTTTCATTATTCACACCCTCATCCACAATGTCCAAACTTCCCCATTTAGCAATACAATATATTGAACAAGAAAAAAAGCACTTAATCGCTTAAAATATCTCCAAAATAATTCATCCTTGAATTGGCGGAAATGGAAAATTGCCATTGTTGTTTCTCAAAAATTCTTATTTTTTTAGTTTTTCAATTTTTATTTTCATTTTTTTCAAAGAAAAACAAAATGCTTAGTCAAACCTATCAAGCAAAACCCAATATTCGACGCTAATCCCAGGCAACAGCGCCAAAAACTTGATACGGCTGCAAGCGCACGGTGGTGTTGTAGTAATCAAGGTCGATCCCATAGAGACTGTGTTGATTTATTGGGCTATATCTCCTAAAGATATGCTAAGTAAAATTCTAATTCAAGTGGTTTTGATTAACAACTGCAAATAAACTTTTCTAAATCAAATATGGGAAAAAAGCCTAGGAATTTTCGTGATTATGAAGGGGAATTGAATGAAAATGATAAACATGTGCCTTTCTTTAATTGGATAATTTCGAGAAATTGTAATTTGTCCAGAAATTTGATCTATTCTTTCGAAATCTATCAAATTTGCCTAAACTAAGCAAACGTCGCTCTTTCAAGTTAATTCGACTTAATCTAGGTTCAATATTTTCGATTACGTACTAGCCCTGCTAACATATAAATCTCTCTTTTGAGAAGAAGTTATGCTAAGTCTACTCAAGCAGTCCAATAATCAAATGTCATCTTTTGAATGTTCACTCGATTGTTTCAAGTGTGCAAGCAAATTTTGGCCAAAAATCAACTCACAATATATCAAACACTTGATAGAACGAAATCAAACCAATCATAAAGATAAGCATAATTGAATAAACTAAAACATGATTCAATACACTTTCAAAAACTACTAAATTCCTAAACAAAAATTACCTACTCACACACAATCAAAGATTAAACAACTAACTACTCTAAAATGATAAATCTAAAGAGGAAAAGAGAAGAAAAGAGAGAAGAATTGCTCAGTCAAAAACTGCGCTTGAACCATGGTGTAAGCCTGGGATGGAATCCTTGCAAGTCTTCACTTCAACTATATCTCACTTTCCCTCCAATCCAAACTAATCTCAATCTACTTGAAGAGAGGAAAGGAGTGTAAGATTAGATGATGGGGGTGTGTGAGGATGAGAGCCCCCTTTTATAGTAAAATTCTAGAAGACGAACATCCACGCTTAATAATGGAATAATAACCGCTAGCAAGTCGAAGAGCATGTGAGAAAACAAAAAGTCTCGCAGGAAATGAAGACACCACAGACCGACCGTGGTATCCACTGCCCCGGTATTCTTCTGTTCTTCTTTCTTTCCACAGGCCTGGCAACTTAGGGGCATGCGTAGGGAGTCAAACTACATTGAATAGGGTTAAAGCAAGGCCAAAATGGTCTAGAATCCTGCAAAGCGTAGAAAAGAACCATACCCAAGCGTAAGACGGGAAAAAGTGTATAAACTTTAACATAAAGCACATAATTTTTTCTAAAGATGCAGCAAAAATGACCCTAAAACGATATACATTTTCAGCACTTATCAAACTCCCCCATGCTTAGACTGTTGCTTGTCTTTAAGCAAACACTAAATAAACCAACAAGGGGAGATGCATCTAGGATTCAAAATATAAAACCTCTTAAAGTAGACAAGCCATAACAAATTATAAGCAAGAATATCAATTAATGACACCCTCAAAATTGTGTACAAAACATTTCAAAATCAGGAGAAGGTGAATGTTTTTCAAAACATTTCAAATTGTGTGCTCGACGTCAAACTTGATCACCCCTTACGAACCACAAAGCATGTCATGCAAGCACATGGAATTATAGAGCTAGATAGACCGGTAGAACATCACTTTTGGGAAATGTGAATCGCTCCCACTCATGTGTTTGAAATATAGCATAGTTTACTCAAGACTCATTCCAAAGACGCAATCTACCATATGCTTGCAAAGACTCTCAAATTCTCTACCACTAAAATGCAATGTGCACAAGTCAATCAAGAGGACTTTACATTGGTTGTAATGTGGGCCAAAAGGGTTAAGGGAAAGGAGTAGACAAATGCATTTAGGCAATGTGGAGCTACTTAACCAGGTGACTAGGAAGCAACCAACGACCAAGAAACTAATAAGTTCACCAACGCTCCAAACTCAAAATGCAATGATCATATCTCAATCAATTACATAGGAAATGAGTTGACAAAAAAGGAAATTCAAGCTATGTGTTTTTCCAATGCCATTCACTTAGTATTTTTTCCCTTTTTTTTCGTTTTCTCTTTTTTTTTTGCTTTTTCTTCGTAACATGACTTTAAGTTCCTTTTTTCTTTTTCTTCAACATAATTTTTTGTGCAATGAAATAAAAATTGTAATTATTGAAAGACATAGGATCACTAACTTTCAAATCACAACCGAGTACATATATTCAACCCAAGCAACAGGGAATCAAAACAAATGCTCAAAGTTATCCATCTCACAAAAAACCAACATACCAAAGCCACTTTAAACTCAATTATCACCAAAACCACCCACGATATACATGAAGTGATGCTCCATAGACTTGGCTTAAAGGTAAGAATATATGTTTGGCCAAGGGCTAAGATGACAGGATCATAACAAAGACGGATATAAGCTCAAAGGGGATAGCAAAGGTGAATAGACATGTAATGCAAGGGCAGGCTATTTGGCTATGTAGCTTAAATATTCAAAGAAAGAAATGCCTCCATCATATCATCAACTATGCAATGCTATTGTGATTTTGAACAAGAATCTAGGCAAGTTCTAGAGACGCAACATGGAAGACTCACACACATGAAAGAAGCAGGAGACTAAATATGATGATTTAGTCCAAATAAGGCTCAAAATCTCACAGGATATCTTCTAAATCCTCATTAAGCTCATAGAATAACTTCATGTCTAAACGTTAGTGCTAACGATTCCAAGGATAAGAAAGTTCTCAACCAAGACAAGAGTTAACACAAGAAATATTCACAAAACCTTCATAAATTTTCGCACCAAAAGAGATTACACATCAAAAGCTACTTAAGCTCATGAAAGCTATTTTACCTAAACAAAAGCATCATTGGAGGTTATCCACACCATCCCTATATGTAATCCTATATGCAAACCTAAAATACAACTAAATGGAAAACATTAATGCGAAACAAAAGGAAAACCAAAAACTATATGCTCTAAAATGTATACAAACTAATAACCAAAATGAAAAACATGAAGCTACCTTGCCCCCATGCTTAAATAAAGCATTATTATTCAAAGGAAAGAAAGTAAGAGAAAGGAAAGGAGACAAAACACAACGATCTCATCAGGTTAGATGCAGAGTGCACCTAAGCTATGCGGCCTTGTAATGACTGGGGCATATGGACTATCAGCCACTCTATCATGACTTTAAGACTTGGCGCATTAAATCAGACATCGCCAAGGGATGCAGGAGCCTAGCAAACTCTTGAGACCACAATTCAGAAAATAAAAGGTAAGAGGAAATAACAAAAATCATACCAAAGCCAACTAATATCCTCTCAATGATACTAATAGCCTTAGAAAAATCATAGGACGGATTGAAGAATGTAGTCCATATGATTTTCCCAGGCAAGTCCTCTAGGCATACACAATAACAGTCAATAGAGGGGTCTTAAGTAACCTGGGGAAACATAATTATATGCATTCCCACCAAGCACATTAAACTCGTTATCCTCATAGCCGAAGTCAACATTAGAATCACAAATCTTAGGATTACCAGCGGGCACATCTAAAGAACACTCGGGGGAAATAGAAGGTTGTGATCACGTAGGGGAAACATGGAAATGATCAAGGGGATTGGGGAGAACAATATCAGGAAAACCAAGGCTAGGATACTCCTCATGCACAAGCACATCATGTGACTCCTCCAAAGGAGTCTCAACTAGATCATGCACCTTATCAAAAATATCTTCTGACTCAAAAGATGCATTAGTAAAATCAAACTTAGCATCAAACCCAAAAGGATCACCCTCCCTGAGCCCCGTGCACTGAGCTAAAGGAAAGGATGAATCGTGTAAGGTCAAGACAAGATCAGTATTGTCCCATGGTGAAACTAAGTCAGGTTGAGCATAGTATGCATAATAAAAACACAAACTAGTGGCGTGGTTAGAAGAATTGCATAAATCACACCGAAAAGGGGTATAATAAGATCTAGAATAGAATGCGCAAGAATCAGAAAATGAATATTTAGAAATAATAGTAGTCTTCTCAAATTCAAATGTATCCCAAGCAATCCACTCAAGCAAATACCAAACATCATCAGTCTTTTTACCTTGAAAGCCCTAATACTCTGAAAGAGTTCAAATTTCATTATTCATACCCTCATCCATAACGTCCAAACTTTCCCATTTACCAATACAATAACCATATTGAGCTAGAAAAAAAGCACTTAATTGCTTAAAATATCTCCAAAATATTTCATGCTCGAATTAGAGGAAATGGAAAATTTCCATTGTTGTATCTCAAAAATTCTTATTTTTTTAGTTTTTCAATTTTTATTTTCATTTTTTTTAAAAAAATAAAATGCTTTGTCAAACCTATCAGGAAAAAGCCAAATTTTTGACACTAGTCACCGACAACGGCGCCAAAAACTTGATACGACCGCAAGCGCATGGTGGCATTGTAACAATCAAGGTCAATCCCATAGAGATTAGGTTGATCTATTGGGCTATATCCCCTCAGGATATGCTAAGCAAAATTCTAATTCAAGTGGTCTTGATTGACAACAGCAAATAAACTTCTCTAAATCAAATATGGGAAAAAAGCCTAAGAATTTTGTGGTTATGAAGGGGAATTGAATCAAAATAATAAACATGTGCCTTTCTTTAATTAGTTAATTTCGATGAATTGTAATCTATCCAGAAATTCGATCTATTCTTTCGAAATCAATCAAACTTGCCTAAACTAAGCAAAAGTCACTCTTTCAAGCTAATTTGACTTAATCCAAGTTTAATATTTTGGATTACTTACTAACCCTCCTAACATATAAATCTCTCTTTTAAGAAGAAGTTATGCTAAGTTTACTCAAGCATTCCAACAATCAAATGTCGTGTTTCGAATGTTCACTCGATTGTTTAAGTGGGCAAGCAAATTTTGGCCAAAAATCAACTCACAACATATCAAACACTTGATTGAATGAAATCAAACCAATCATAAAGATAAGCATAATTGGATAAACTAAAACATGATCCAATACGCTTCCAAAAAATACCAAACTCCTCGACAAAAATTAACTACTCACACATAATCAAAGATTAGACAACTAACTACTCTAAAATGATAAATCTAAAGAGGAAAAGAGAAGAAAAGAGAGAAGAATTGCTCAGCCAAAAATCGCACTTAAACCGTGGTGCAAACTCGGGATGAAATCCTTGCAATTCTTCACTTCCACTCTATCTCACTCTCTCTAATCCAAACTAATCCTAATCTACTTAAAGAGGGGAAAGGAATATAAGATGAGATGATAGGGGGGTGTGTGAGGATGAGAGCCCCTCTTCTTATAGTAAAATTCTAGAATACGAACAGTCACGTATAATAATAGAATAATAACCACTAGGCAGTCGAAGAGCTTGTGAGAAAACAAAAAGCCTCGCAGGAAATGAAGACACCATGGACCGTGGCATCCACCACGGACGGACCGTGGTGTCTGCCTTGGTATTCTTCTGTTCTTCTTTCTTTCCATGAGCATGGCAACTCAGAGGCATCTATGGGGAGTCAAAACACACTGAACTAGGGTCAAAGCAAGGGCAAAAAGGTCTAGAATCCTTCAAAATACAGAAAAGAACCGTATGCGAGCGTAAAACGGGAAAAAAGTATAAACATTAACATAAAGTAGATAATTTTTCTTTAAAATACAGCAAAAATGACCCAAAAATGATATACACTTTAAGCACTTATTTGTAGCCCAAGTGGATTTCCAATGTGATGCTCGTCCAGCAACCCAGCAGTTCCTAGTGAATGCATGTCGATTTCACTGATCTAAGTAAGGCATACCCTAACAATAGTTACCCTTTACCGAAGATTAACAAACTAGTGGACGCAATGGCATGTCACCTCATATTAAGCTTTATGGATGCTTTTTCAAGGTATCACAAAATTCCTCTGTACTATGACGACCAGGAGAAAACAACCTTTGTAACTGATCGGGGGATATACTGCTATAAAGTCATGCCTTTTGGGCTGAAGAACGCTAAGGCGACCTACCAGCGGTTGGTAAACAAGGTTTTTGAGCCTCTCGTTGGGAAAACCACGGAGGTGTAGGTAGGTGATATGATTGTCAAGAGTATGCAAGATGCCGAGCACGGTAAAGTTCTTATGGGGGACATCCGAAATTCTTTAAAGGTACGGCGTGAGGCTCAACCCTAAGAAGTGCATCTTCAGAGTTCAGTCGAGCGAATTCTTTGGCTTTATGATTAGTAGTAAAGGAATACTGGTGAACGCCGACAAGGTAAAAGCAGTCGTGGATATGAGACCCCCACGGAATGTGAAAAGGAAGTTAAGCAACTGACTGGGTGCATAGTAGCCTTGGCCCGCTTCATGTCAAAGTCAGAGACTGGGTGCACAGTGTGCACACTTCGCGTGGGATCAGGAGGCGGACGATGCCTTTCAATCTCTAAAAGA
>NCQV01084918.1:5188-15704 GCA_002740545.1 Lophocereus schottii
TTTTTTTTTGCGTAGGAAGCTTCTCAAGGAAGGACGTTAACTTGTGATGACTTACAAAAAGGGGCAAAATCTTGGTCAATACGTGCTTCATGTGCAAATCTGAGTTGGAAACTACATACCATCGTCTTCTTCATTGCCCTTTTGCGAGAAACCTTTGGATTTTAGTCTGGTATTGTTTGGGTCTTCATTGGGTGGTGTTTAGCATGGTGAGACATCAACTTTTGGCTTGGGAAGGGGTTTTTGGAAGGAAGGCTAACTATAGAGTTCTCCAAGTTATCCTGCAATCCATCTTTTGGATTTTATGGGTGGAAAGAAATACGGACGTTTTTTTATGGGGTCGAAACATCGCTATAGCGGTTGAAGGACAAGCTGCTCAAGATTTTTTTTTTTTTTAAAGGAGGAGGAGGTCTTTTGTTCCTTTTCGGTTGATATTATCGATTTTGTGGGTAGTCTTTTCTTGGGGGTGTAATTAGCTTCTTTGGATGCTTTGTCGGCATCCTCGCTTGTACCTAACATCTCCTCTTGTGCCCATGCTTTTTTCAGTAATGATATATATTGTTTAACTTAACAGAAAAAATTAGTAAATATAAAATCTAGGATATTTTTTAATGTGATTGTTCCGAAATAGATATGGGGAAACGAATGCTCTCCGAGCAAAGATGTATGAAAATAGTCTTGCAATATAATAGGCACAAATAGCAATCAATGTCTGAAACTTAGAAAATAGAAACCTGCTGGTTAAGCATCTCTAAATTCCATATATTCAAGTGAGAGTTGATTATGCTTGGTTGAATAGTTAGGCATTTCTATCTTTTTGATTTCTCATGTAATATATGAAGGTGGGCATTGCATTTGATATGGGGTAGGGGTATTCCTACTAACTCGATTTGGAAGTGTATCTCACTTGCTTAGAAAGCGCTTTCTAATGTCCTAAAAAATAAGTTGCTTGTTTTTTATTACTCAAATAAAAGTTCAGTGCTTAATATTGGCTTTTAGTATAAGCTGGATGTTTAATAATTATTTTTCCCCTTCGCAAATGATGTGAAAATTATCCAAAACTTTCAAGTTGTGGGAAATTTGTGGGTGATTGATTGTTGAAGCTCCTGTTTGGTTTCTTGGGGGGGAGGGTGTAGAGGGTGGGGTTTGACCCGATACCCTGAGAATACTTGCTGGGTAGGGTGAGGGTTAGGGTTGGGAGTATGTTGCCCTGGGTTAGGGGTGGGAGTATGTCGACTTGCATGAGGGTCTGGTACGGCTAGCCCCAAGAAAACCATATTTGGTGGCCCTCATGACATGACCCTCAGTCCACCTCGACCCCCAATTTGATCAGGTCTAGGCAAAATTTTCCATTGTGTTAAAAGGAAATGAGTTATCTCCAAATTTTTTCATGACTTGCTTACACTTGTTCTCTCCACTTGCAAGCGTTTGGGTGGTGTTGTTGCTTGAAAGACATGGTTTACTGGCTGGAGATTTTCCGAATATGCTGAATGTGGTAGAAAAAACAAGGATTTTTGTGTTATTGTTTAGAGTTTGCAATGGGAAGTAATTACAACAGTAGCTCTATTGCTACATTTTGCATGCCTTTATGGTATATCATTTGATGTTTCAATTAATTTTCTATCACCACTTTTTGTTGTCATTAAATGCTGAGAGAATCTTTTGATTCTGCAGGTTGATATGATTGTTGTTACTGATGGTAGTAGAATTTTGGGCCTTGGAGATCTTGGAGTCCAGGGGATTGGTATTGCAATTGGGAAATTGGATTTATATGTTGCTGCTGCTGGGATAAATCCGCAGAGAGTAATTTCTTTTATTCTGAATCATATCTCCCTTTTTGTTTTTTTTTTTTTTGGGTAAGTAATCAAAGATGTATATTAAAAGGACACCAAGGGGATGTCACCCATGTACAAAAGAGGCAATACAAAAACATTATGCCCTTAAGCTCGCATCCATAATGCTATCGATAAAAGGCAAAAAATTTAACTCTTTGTTACCACTAAGCCCTACACTCCAACTATACAACAACCTTAAAAAATAGAGCTTGAAATCTTGAAACGACAAGACTTTGTCCTCAAAAATGCGACAATTTCTCTCCTTCGAAGTAACCCACCAAATAGCCAAAGGAACCATGTTCCGAACTCTGAGGACCCAACTCTTCTTCATCCTTCTACTCCAAGCCACTACCATATCTCTCACATTAGAAGGTCGAACCCAACTAATTCCTATTAGAGAGAGAGATAAATTCCAAAGCGAAGAAACCCACTAACAATGGACAAGGAGATGATCCACAGTTTCTTCCTCCTCCAAACACATGGGGCATCTACTTAGACCTCTAAAATTTCTTCTCTTAAGCATGTTATTTGTCGGAATTTTGCCTAAGGCGGCTGCCCAAGCAAAGGAACACGCTTTTGTGGGAGCTTTAGACTTCCAAATGGACTTGGCAATAAAATCACAACCATCAAAGGCTTCAAATTGTATGGAACAAAAACTCTTGACACTAAAGGAACCCTTAGAGTTTAGTGGCCACACAATCTCATCATTACCTTGGGACATAACCTTTTTGCCAGTAAGTACGGCTAACAAATTACAAATACTATCCTCTTCCCAATCATTAAGACTCCTTACAAAAATCAAATTCCAAGGGCTAACGTCACCATTTCAAGAAACTACTTCTTTTACTGTGGCATACTTCAAACAAGCCATCCTAAAAGATCGGAAAAAAGATTCTTTAAAGGTCGATCCCACGGTAAACATCGTGCCAAAATAACACCCTTAGCAATCTTTCACCTCAAAATGTACTAAAGATTTGAAATGCTCAAGACCTGTTAAGATCGATTTCCAACAACCAACGCCGTGAGGATAAAGACTCTTTTTACTCCACCAACCCAACTCATCTATCCCATATTTTGTCTTGATCACATTTTTCCACATAGCATCATCCTTCTTTGCAAACCTCTACAACCATTTGTTCTTCAGCGCTTCATTCATAACACGAAGAGGTCTTATGCCAAGTCCTCTCTGCTGTTTAGGACGACATACCTCATTCCAATTGACCCAGTGTAGGCCATTACCATTTTCATTGGAGTTCCAAAGAAAATCTCTTATGATTTTCTCTAACCGACTAGCAATGCTAGCTGTGATGGTGAATAAAGACATGAAGTAGATGGGTAGACTACACAAAGTGTTTCTCAAAAGGGTCAATCTACCCCCTCTGGACAAAAGCTTAGACTCCAGCCCGCCAATCTCTTATGAAATCTCTCAACAACTGGGTCCCAAATCGCTATGCTCTTATAAGGAGCACCAAGAGGAAGACCAAGGTATGAAGAAGGCAGATGATCAACTCCACACCCAAAGAAACGGGCCAACACATGAACATTAGGCACGTCGCCAATCGAAATGAGCGCACTTTTAGAAAGGTTGACCCTTAGTCCAGACATAGCTTCAAACAGGAGAAGGATGCACCTTAAGTAACCCCAATTACTCTCGTCCGGCTTGCAAAAAATAAGGGTATCGTCGGCAAAGAGTAAATGGGATATCAACAAACCCTCGAAATGATGGTTACTAATATGGAAGCCATTCCAATAACCTTCCTTACCTGCGTTAATCACCAACCTATTGGGAGTCTCCATAACTAAAATGAACAATAAAGGCGACAATGGGTCTCCTTGCCTTAGACCTCTAGAGCTTGAGAGAAAACCAAATGCTTCACCATTAATTAAGATAGAGAAGCGCACAGTGAAAATACAAAAAGAGATCCATTTCCTCCACTTGTTAGGAAAGCCCATTTTTTCATGAATAGCCAAGAGGAAACTCCAAGAGACATGATCATAAACCTTCTCAATGTCAAGCTTACATATGATATCGGAAATCCCAGATCTAATATAAGAATCAATGCACTCATTAGCAATCAAAGCAGCATCCAAAATTTGAGGGCCAGGAACAAAAGCATGCTACGAGGGACCCACAACTTTTCCAATAACTTTCCTCAATCTTGAAGTGAGGACATTGGCAAGAATCTTATATACACTTCCTACCAAACTGATAGGCCTAAAAGACTTAATATCCTCTGCACCAGCCACTTTGGGAATCAAAGTAATAAAAGTGGCATTTAAACTTTTCTCAAAAACACCCTTATTATGAAAGTCAGCAAAAAATCCTATAATCTCCCCCTTGGCAAATACAATAGACCAACAATGCTGAAAAAAGGCTATATTGAACCAATCTGGCTCTGGAGCTTTCTCGTTACCTAACTCAGAGATGGCATTCCAAACTTCATCTTTGGTAAAATCTTTTTCAAGATCCCTAGCATCATCAAGGCTAATAGAGGCAAAAGCGATACCATCAAGAAAAATCCTTGATGGTTGATCTTCATGATACAGATTCTCATAGAAGTGAACAATCGCATTCTTTGTCGAGGCAGCATCAACATAAAGCTAGCCATCCACTTGAATTTTGTGAATAGCATTAAACTTTCTTCTCTTATTTGCCACCTGGTGGAAAAATTTAGTATTTCGATCACCATTCTCAATCCACTGTTGCTTTGCTCTTTGGCGCCAAAAAATATTAATGAATCTCCGCATCATAGAGAGTTCTTTTTTAACTCCCAATATTTCAAATCTATCCGCCAAGAGAAAGAGAAAGAGAAAGATTGTTGCTGCTCCTTCTCATCTAAGAGCTTCACTTTATGCACCAGACTAGCCATCTTAAACTCTAAATGGCCAACCATTCCACTGTTTAAGTTTGGTCTTCAAAAAGTTGAGTTTCTTTGCCAAAATAAACCTCAGAGGGCCAAAAACATTCAGTTCATCCCAAACAGATTTGACAAGGTCGTCAAAGCCATCTGCCTCAAGCCACATATTCTCGAGCGTTTACCTCTAGAGACTTTCCAACCTGCAGAAGAATGAGAAAATGGTCTGAAGTGATTTTCGAAAGGGTAAGTTGATGAACCCCCTGGAAATGATCTTTCCACTCAACCGAGAAGAGAAATCGGTCAATGCGAGATAGCTGGCTGGACCAAGTAAAGCGTGCACCCTCTAAAGGAGGGTCAGCGAGATCGCCAGAATCAATAAAACTAGAGAACTCTCTCATTGCCTTAGACGACCGATCACCTGTGGATCTCTCTGAAGGAAACCTAATGACATTAAAATCTCCACCGAAACACCACGGAATGTCCCAAGAAGACATAAATAACAACTCCTCAAATAAAGCCAGTTGCATGTAGTCGTCATTAGGCCTATATACCCCACTCAGACCCCACTCAAAATTGTCCTCCAATGACTTAAACCTATAACACACAGAAAACGACCCAATGCGAGATTCACCAAGCTCCAAGATTTAAGGATCCCAAATGACAATAATGCCTCCTGAGCGACCCACTGAGGGTAAGTAAAGCCACTCAATCGGGCGACGATCCCACAGACTAATCGCTATCGGCCGACTAACAACCTCCAACTTAGATTCTTGGAGAATAGCAACATTGCAAGCAAAATTACGCAACACCCACTTAACATCCCCCCGCTTATTTGAATAATTGAGTCCCCTGACATTCCAAGCAAGCCATTATCAACTGCATACCCCATGCTCTCTTCAACCAACTGATCACCTCTCATTCTATTTGCTTCCAACGATGCAAAAAAAGGAAGCAACTCCATTTCTCTACCTTCAATGGCTAGACCCATCTTCTTACAAAAAAAAAAGACCATTCTTTCCAAGACACATGCAGAACCTTCACTAACATTCCCTGAATAACTAGAACCGAGCAAAGGAGCACCATCTAATCCTTGAGTGTGCGCTTGATGCAGAGCTTCCTCAAACGAAGAAGGCCCTCCCACCACCTGCATAATAGGAGAGCCCGACTCACAAATAACAAGACTAGTCTTTCGAAGCTTCTTCCTACGAGAGTAAACAAGCACACTCTTAGATGGTGAGCAAGCTGCAGTATGCAACTCCTCCTCCACCACATTCAGAGGTGATTCTGGGATCCTTGAGGCACACGGAGAACTACCGTGTGAGTTACACTCACAATCAGAGGAGGGATAGTTCTCCAAAAGATTTCTCAACACTTGGAATTGATGAACATGGGGAGAAGAAGCCTCTAAAAACTCCTTAGAACCATTCTTCTTACAAGGAGACATTGTCGCATCACTAACATTATCCTTGAAGGAGACCTTCTGCTTGAACACATTACCACTAACATTATGATCTTCGCCAATCACGGCTGCACAAACATCCCATTAACCACAATCCCTACACTTCCACCCCATCAAAGGCGAATTGGGGGAGCCACCCAGATGACCTTGAACAACATTAGCAAAAGACCTATCCCTGCTCACCGGAAACCTGGAGGAAATAGAAGCATTCCTTGGTGGAGGAGATGGCTTCTTATGTCCCTCAATCAAAGTCTCCTTAAGAATCTTTGTGACCTCAAACCAGCACTCTGCCTTAGCATCCTCAAGAAAGATCATTGATCTAGCCTGCCCACCATTACTCAAAAGAGAGAGGATAATGAATCTACCTTTGCTATTCTTTCTTAGTTGAAGCAACAGACATCTCTGAACCCACCTAAAAATTTTCAACTACAATGGTTCTCCCTTTGAGAAACAGAAGCGAACCATTTGTACTCCCACCCATCGAAATTCCTGGAAACTCAACTGGATAAATGATCTTTTCCTTCTACTGGCCTCAGCAACTTTAAAAGGAAAAAGGCCTCCATCACCCCCAGTCACTTCCAGGCACTTCCCTTCCACCCTCACAGAGGCAAACATGACAGAGAGAAGGGGCAATGCAGCATAGACGAAGGAAGAAAGTCCACAAAACGAAAAGAAGAAAACCACTACAATTCCCAGCATTGCCTAGGAAGGAGAAAACAAGGAGAATTGCACAAAAAACCACTTACCCATGGCTGGCTAGAGACAACAACACCACCAAATGACAGAACAGTTGATTCCGCCCCGGAAAAATCGGTTTGGGGAAAATCCGGCGGTCGAAAAATTCGCCGGCGATTGGAAAACAGCCCCAGAGCTTGCCGGTGGTGACAGAAACTTTCGGCCAACCCAACTCCTTGACCGGAAAGCACCTAATCCCTCCACCGGCGCACAGATCTAAAGAAAACAACATGGGAGACCCGAAAAGCCCAAAGACAACCGGCGAAGGGGACGGCTGACGGCTCCCGGAGACCCAAAGTCCACCGAACCTCAGGTAAACCTTCGATGACCACTCCAGGCGCCCTGAACTTCACCGGCCACCTAGAGAAGCACCTAGAGAGAGAAAGTCCACCATTTGCAAATTAGGGTTTTGATTTTTTGGAAATTAAGGTTCCGGAGAGCGGTTGCCACAGGTGGCAGTTGGGTAGTGGTCGCCCGTGGTAGGGGAATCAAGGGGTGGTGGCAGGCGATGGTGGGCGACAGACGTGGTGGTTCAATCGAGAGCGGGGATGTGCGCGACTAGGGTTAGCGAAGTGGGGATTTAGGCTCAGGGCGAACGGCCGGCAGCGGTGGAGGGCTGGTGGTAGTCGGCTGATGGTGGCGAGAGGGGGATGGTCGGTGGTGGAGGACGACCGTCAGCCTAAGACCTTAAAGCTTTTCTATAACCTCCTGATCTGGGTCATATCATATCAGCTGTATCATGGTTATCATTTATGTGTTACCTCTTGACCTGTGTCATACCAGTTGTCTCATTGTTGACATTTTTTTTGTTTGCCTGCCTATTGTTCTTCTTTTATTTTCTGAATACTATTCATTAAGAACCCCCCCCCCCAAAAAAGTGTAGTAAATGCAACAATTATTTAGGTGGTTGTCTAATAGATGGCCCTTGAAGCAATTATGCTATAAACTAATGGGCCTTATTTTTTTCCTTTGCAATTGCAATGACTAGTTAGCTACAATTAAGCTCGAAAAGATTTGTTAAGCATGAAAGAAAAAAATTTCAAGCTTAGGTATGCTGCAATTTAAATTTTAATGGGGAAAGACTGAGAGTTACCTTAGGAAGACAGCATTTGCAGTGGTCTTGAATGAGTCCTTTCACTTATTTTATTTGTAACAACAAACTTCACTCCATTGCATGAAGGAGTTGTGCACAAGGGTGGATTAAAATGTTAGTCCTCAAAGAATTCCTTCACATCTTGTATACTTGTTAGATGAGTATCTTTGAGTGGATCTTTAAGTGAAGAATGGAGGGTACAACACCAACAATAACACTTAGTGGGGGTCCGTCCTTGATGGAGTTTGGGCCGTTTCAAACAAAAACTGCAAAAGGTGATTCTTGTTTTTTTTAAATCTGTTGTAGAACATATTTGATTAGCATAAGATAATAATTTCGAACATTTAGATAATAATACTGAAATAGTGACGTAGATGCATCAGTGAATAACGGAATTAAAGCATCACCTAATTCACAAGTCAACAAACATTAACTTATGCTAAGTGACTGAAAGCCTAAAGTTAGAAGGTCACTACCTAAGATCTACAACTCTAATATTAGACCTCCTGACACTCCTAATTTGAGTCATGGCCTTCACAAGAATGGAGGATCGACAATAATTTTTGTTTGGATTGCTAGTTCACTGCTCAGACAACATTTGTTGATGGATATTCGTGGGTTCCTTCTACACAAATGCAGCACACTATGTAGAAACCAGAGTAGGCGTACAAAATAGTCTTCCCCCAAACAGTACCGCAGCGTTATATCTCTATTGTCTACTGTGCAGGTGACACAAAAGTACTAGAAAATCAGGATATATTGCTCATTGCTTAGTAATTCCTTATTTGGCTAGTTGTTTTCCAGTTCTATTCTTATTGGTTACAAAGTTTTGACGGTGAGATCAGCAGCTGAACGAATTTGGTTGGCAAGGGAGGAAGTCTTGCATCTGGTCTCGGAGAGGTCCTCTGA
The DNA here is from genome assembly GCA_002740545.1 of Lophocereus schottii. Lineage (NCBI taxonomy): Eukaryota > Viridiplantae > Streptophyta > Magnoliopsida > Caryophyllales > Cactaceae > Lophocereus > Lophocereus schottii. The sequence continues at coordinate 14,075 of NCQV01084918.1, forward strand.
AATGGGCACAAAAATAGAAAGAGCAGAAGGGAGTGTTGCATGAACATTGCTGACAATTTACCATTCTCAGTATATATCTTTGGGACCTGTAGTGTCTAACTAGGAACTAGGAAGGACATCGGAAACAGTCAACCAAGAGTAACAGAAAATCACTCTCCCAACAGGTCTACTGACCCTTTGATGTGAGTGAAGCATGAGAAGTTGCGATAAGTCTTAAGGGCTGGCTTGGAGGCTGAACTCTGGATATTGCTTTGATGATAACATACCTTACTCATTTGCAGAATTGAAGTTGATGTCTGTCATCTCGAGCATGCCTCCAAGCACTTGGTGTGGTGTTGATCCTCTGTGATTACTCTGATTTCATAAATGTGATTCTTTTATGGGGAACTAGGGCAGGTGCTTTTGCATTTGATATTTGGAAGGAGTCTCCCTACTTCATAGAGATAGGTGTAAGGCTGTGTAAATCTGGGCCTCCCTGTGCCTTATTCTCAGGCAGTGCTTGTGCTTGTGCTATTGATGTCGACCTTTCCTATTCGATGTCATTCTCTCTCTCTCTCTCTCTCTCTCTCTCTCTCTCATTAAATGACATTCAGAAGCGCACAAGGGGACGTAAGTATATCACCCATCAACAAAGGGAGAACTATCGTGCCCTCAAATCAGGATATTCTCCATCAATTGATGTGATAATGCACTGGTGCCTGTTTAGCTGTTCTTTTCCTGTCTATTGTACTACTTACATGTGATACATGTGAATCCCTTCCATTTCTTTTCTCTTCTTGTTTGACTAGGTGCTATTCCAAATCAGTCATTGGCTTTTCTTCACCTTCTGCCAATATGAGTATGATATTTGAACATGATGCTAGTGTGAGAGCTGTCTGGCTCCTTGCCAATTTGTGAGGCATTGCCTTTTGGAGAAACAAACATCACGTGTATTATTACACACATTAGTTTGTTAAGCTTACCACTAATCAATGGTGTTGGTCTGTAATAATTATGATTGAACTTGGGAGCAAAACGCTGCTGAGTTATGTTAGTTCGCCATTTCTGTTTCTTTTTTTTTCCCCCTCTTGGGAAGCACAAGTAGTTGCTTGTCTTTTATGAACAACTAACGTTATTCTCAGAGTACATTGCTGCCTGAGTCTTAATTTCATTTGGCTGGCCAAATCTTCTTCTGGAATTTTGGGCTTTACTTGATGAAGTTATTGACTTCAGTTTGTTTATATAAGTTTTACTTCGAAAACATATATTCCTTTGATCCCATCTTGATAGTGAACCATTGACGTTTATCTTCTTGACAAGCAGGTGCTCCCTGTTATGATAGATGTTGGAACAAACAATGAGAAGCTTCTTAATGACCCCCTCTGTAAGAATATTTATTGTTGCATGGACTTGAGCATGTAACGTGATATATCAAATGTATATCAGTTGTATTCATTATTTATCATTGTTATGATCTGCTTGTCTTGTTCTGCAAGGATCTCGTACTTTGTGGTGTTTTCACTGTAGCATATGTTCCTTCGATGTAAATGTGTTAATGTTAGGATTCGGAAAGGTAGTTTGTTTCTGTACTTCAACTCCAGATTCTGACTATGTTCAGTACGTTGCTTCCTTCTCCTTGAATGTGGCTTGG
>NCQV01084919.1:3569-15735 GCA_002740545.1 Lophocereus schottii
TCACTCCTAATAATTTTAACCTCCTTTCCAAATTGCCTTTTTGCCATAGCCACAAAACCTTTTAGTAAATAACCGATCTCACTTTTCTCTCTCATTAAGTACACCCACACTGCCCTACTAGCATCATCCACAATAGTGAGAAAATAACTTGTGCCACTTAAGGATTGGACTCTATAAGGTCCCTAAATATCGCAATGAATAAGATTAAATAGCTCACTTGCCTTTTTCTCATTAATAGGAAACATTTATCTGGCTTGCTTGGCACGAAAACAAGCGTCAAAAGGATCTAATTTATTATTTCTAACATTAACTCCTAAACTTTTAATAAAAATTGCCATAGCTTCAGATGAGGGATGTCCCATGCGATTGTGCCACAAACTCTTGGATATTATTACATTCACTTGATTTTTAATCCTTGGTGCCTCTTTGTATTAGTAAACCCTATCTCGTTACTCACCCACTCTAATCAGAGTCCTCAAAGTGCGGTCCTATAACACACAGAAATCATTAAAGAATGACACCATATAATTCATATCTTTACATAATTTGGCCATAGATACCAGATTATAGTCGAGTTCAGGAACATATAACACTTCATTCAAATAGATCTTTTCTTGCAGGTTGATCTTCCCTTACTTGCTCGCCAAGGTGAGAGCTCCATTGGGTAGCCGAATAGTTAAAGACTGAATGTTCTTAGACATGCTCAACAATCTCTCATCAGATGTCATATGACTTGATGCACCACTATCAAACATCCAAGATATCTTACCTGAAAGTTTTTCGTAGCCACCCTTTAGAACATCGATGAGGCTTAAAAGCCTCTGTACGTGATTGGGAGACAGGCCTGGTATGACAGTCTATTTCGCATCAGCAGCAGCATTGGGGCCTTCATCTTGCTCGAGGGTTGCTGCAATGGCGGCATTGGCATCCTCCCTGCCTCTTCTGCGTCCACGACCTCCTGTCGTTCTGCCACTGTATCCGCTTCGTCCTCCTCGACCGCCACATCCACGGCCTCTGGTTCCCCAACTCAGCGGATAACCAATAATTTCGTAACAATTGGCTTCGTTATGCCCATAATGACCATAGTGTCTACATGTTGCTTTCACTCCCAAGTGTACTTTTTGTATTCTAGCAAACGCCATAGCCTCGGACTGCCCTCGACCATCTCTTCTAAGCATCAATCTTTTATGGTTATCCTTCTGTTGAATCATGTTAAAAATTTTATCAAGAGATGGCAAGTGTTCAAAGGCTAGAACTTGGCTCCGAATATTTCCATAGGATTCATCGTTAAGTCCCATGAGGAATTGATGGGCTTACTCCTCCATCATCTTCACTATCTTACCTCCAATTTCACATTCACACTTTCTACAGGTACATTTAGAGATTTATAGTTGTTTAACTCACTCCACATCCGTATTAATTTTGAATAAAATTCAACCACCTCAAGTCCTCCTTGCTTACATGCAGCAACGCCAGTTTTAAGTTGGTGTATTTTGGGTGTACTAGGCACGGCATATCGCTTCTGCAAGTTCTCCCACACAATAGCCACTTTCTCTACATAGGCTACACTAGTGTGAAGTTTTGGGTCAATAACATTGATGATCCATGAGCATATCATGGAGTTCACCATCTCCCAGGCATTATATTCAGTAGGGTCATCTCCTTCCTTTAGTTCTGGTCTTTTTAGTGTTCCATCAATGAACCCTAACTTATTTTTGGATCTTAAAGCGGTTCTAACCGCTTGTTGCCAAAGATCATAAGTCTTGCCATTGAATATCACAGAGGTAATTGCTACACCCGGTCCTATCAAAAACAATCTATGCTAGGATTTCCAAAAAAAAGTCAAAGTCATGTCAACGAAATTATAACAAGCAAACCAACTTATTTAATATTGCACTATTTTATGATTTCAAAAAATAATTAGTCAATTTCAAAAGTCAACAAGTTCACAAGTTCATCATCAATTAGTAACTTTCACTCATAAAAGAAACAATCTAAATCTGAAATTTGAACAAAAATGACATCTTCCATTCGCACTAGCACTTTACAAAACCAATGCCATTGTCCTGTAAATTTGTCAAAGTTTTGTAGAGGAAAGCAAAATCAGCCCAATTTGAACAAAAAATTCGAATTCAACAACAACCATTGCAAACTAATATGAAACTCCAAAATTCTTCAATTCAATGCCCCAATTAAAAAATCATATCTTATTCATGAATTCATCATCAATGAGTCAATTTCACTCATATAGGAAACAACCAAATTCATCATCCATTAAACAAGTGACAATAAACAGAGTAATTCATAACCTAATTCAACCAAATCTGGAATTCTCAAAAAGATAATTACGAAAATCGCAAAAAAAAATCTACCAAGCACTACTACGGATCCGGCGGCCGGCTGGGCAGATGCTGACAGTGGCGGTGACAAGGGAGGCTGGGCAGCGGCTTTTTCAGGAGACCATTGGTGGCCAGACTCCATGGAGACAGCGAACACCGAACAACGGAGCACGAGAGAGACAGAGAGAGAGGGAGGACGACAGTTTCAAGCGTGTGACGCAGTGGCCAACGGTTTCAGGCATCCTTGTGGCGGCGGTGGCCGACGGTGGTAACCGGGTAAGTGCTGGAACTGCCGGTCATGAGGGGAGAGAGAGAGAGGCGAGAGGAGAGAGAAAGGGAGGATGGAGAATGATGTTGCTGCTGGAGTTGACGGAGAGTGGCGGGTCGACGGCAGAAGGGTAGGTGGCAGAACGCCGGCGGCTGGGTGGGCGATTGGCCGGCGAGAGGGAGCGAGAGAAAGGACGGAGAAAGGAGAGGGTAGCAAAATGTCGTGAGATGCAAAAACCATCAGCCAAAAAATTTTAAAATTTCCTTTTTTTTAAATGTCTAAAAATGTATCTTTAATCTCAGCCATTAGATGTAAAATTGAAGGCTCAAATTATGCTCACTTGAACCCTCCCACATACACACACACACCCATATATATATGTTAGACAACTCATTCATACGTATGTACTGGGCTAATATCATATATTAAGAGCATTGTGTACACTTTTGGTGTGATATATGTGTATATACATCTTTTTTCTTGATCACATAACTAATTTTCATATAGTATGAGTAGTGTTTCTTTTCCTTATTTGATATCCAACGCAACATTTAAGTCAATGAAGTTATCATTTTGTAATCAAAGTTGAGACCTTAAGTACATTAAATTTTAAGTTCAGTTTTTCATGTATTATTGTATAGTATTGACTTTTATTGTATAATAATAATATAAAATGAAGGGAACCTTATTGAGATAGAAATGGTATCTCAAACGAAGAAGCCAATGAGATTATCCTAGATGATGGCCTTCTTGAGCATATTGATTAATGGAAGAAAATCCCCGTCCACCAAGATGGTTTTAAAACCACCATTCCGAGCACATGTAATTGGCGATTCATGTTAACCACATGGTAAAAGAAGTAGGGTATGCGGCTATTTTTGGCTGAAAGATCGAGTGGACCTAGAAATGCACGGGTCATATATGCATATGAATACGAATCAAGCGGGACAATTGCTGTAAAATAGCAAGTGATTCGTTGGATACGATACCATCCAAACCATTTCCATTTTCACATGACATTGGCTGATTTTCTCTGTCTCCATGTCCCCACCTTCAGTCCCACCATTTATTCCTATCTCTATTACTCAAACATAAAAAGATTAATTACGTCAAATTAACTACTAATTTTACTTAATTATACCCTTGATCTTTTTCTTTCTGAAACTAATACTCATTAAAGATGCCATTTACTAGACACAAAATCCTGCACCCATATATGTTATAAGTTTAGCTAACGTCTTTAGCTCCCACACTCTGCAATGTACTGAAAAACCAAGCAGAGCAAACAAAGCCTTAGCAAGCTCCTCAACAATGGCGAGCTTAGCGTCTCACTTCAACAAATTATTTTTCTCTCTCCTCCTCCTTCTCTTCTATCTGGGCTGCTTCATCTTCACTTCTCATTCCAAGAAAACCAATCCAAATCCTGATGACGTCAGAAGAAAGAGAAAATCCCCACACCATCTTCCCCTTTCTCTTTCCTCTTCTTGGTCATTCCTCAAACGGGTCTTTTCCACCATTCCCAAACGCGCCTCAAGGATCTCCACCATCCAGTACTCGACGACGTCGTTTTTGTCCCCGAGATCCTCCAGCCACTCCGTCCACACGCCAATACTCAACCGCGACCCGCCCCGAAAGAAGCGGTCAGGGTCCGGATCCGAGTTCGCCGAGGCAAACCCCATTTTGCCCCTCAGGAATGAGATAACTCCCTGCTCTACCTGCGGGGAGATCTTCCGGAATCCGAACCTTCTAGAACTCCACGAGTCCACCAAGCACGCCGTCTCGGAGCTTTTCGACGGAGACTCCGGGAAAAACGTGGTTTGGATTATTTTTAAAACGGGCTGGGCCGAATACGACAAAAACCCGAGCGTACACCGTATTTTGAAAATCCATAACAGCCCGAAAATTCTGGCCCGTTTTGAAGAGTACCGCGAAACGGTCATGGCCAAGGCGGCGCGTGGAGCTCACGCGCCACCAGGGGACGAGCGTTGCGCCGCCGATGGGAACGAGCTGCTGAGGTTCCACTGTACGACGCTCGTTTGTGACCTGGGGCAAAATGGTAATTCCAGTATTTGTAATAATAATTATTGTAGTGCCTGCGGGATTATTCGGGCCGGGTTCTCGCCCAAGCTTGATGGGATCTCCACGCTGTCATCCGGCTGGCGGGCTCACATGTCGATCCCAGATGACGTGGAGGCCGAGTTTGCTTTTATGAACGTGAAGCGGGCAATGCTGGTGTGCCGGGTCATAGCGGGCGGGGTTGGGTGTGACCCGATGTTGGCAGATAAGGAGGACCCCGGTTTCGACTCACTTGTGGGTCGGAGTGAGTATGGGTCGGGTAAGTTGGATGACGACGAGTTGCTGGTGTTTAACCCAAATGCGGTCCTGCCTTGCTTCTTGATAGTGTATTCGGTTTGATGTGATTCGGGTCGGACATTAATCTGGTCGGGTTGGGTGACGGGATGCTTAGGTAAGTATATGGGATTGATGAGGCTGTGGCTGTAAGTATTGTGCGCCTTGATCACTGGTAAGGCGCGTCATTGCGTCACAGTGTGTTAAAAGTGTATCTGTCGACTGTCGGAAGACTTGCACTTTTGCTGAGGGGAAGGATAATATGTCTCCAAAAAGTTGTGGTATTGTCCAAGTTTGAAGAGTTTGGTTTGAGACTCGGTATATCTTTGTTATAGCATGAAAATGGCCATGGAGACAAGGGTCTTTATTGGCATTTTAATTTCATCCAAATTATGGTGTAATATTTTAACTACATCTTTTTTTCCCCCACAATAATCTGATGGGTAAAGATTTAAGATAAGTGCCATCAGGCACAATATAAAGAGAGAATTACATGCAACATCACATCTGAAAACTAAAAAAGGGTCCACTACGTCACGACAAAACTACTAGTAGATAAATTCTAAAACCCTTAAAATGTAAAAGATCAGACAATACAAGCAACTAATTATAACTGCCACGACTTAAAGAGTTTAATCCAATTGCACATATTTATGTTGCTCGGCTCTCTAATTTCTTACTTAAACTACATCTTTATCATATAACAACTTCCAAGTTCATCACACGTTATTATCAATTTCTTCCCTAAACCAGCATTTATTAATGTATTAACCTGAGACGAGACTTATAGACTTGCAGTTCTACAAATTACGTTTAGAATGTTTACTCGTTACCACAAGAGATATACCCATTTAACTAACCTATTGTTTCCTCATCGAGCAAGACTAATGCACGAATTATACTTAGCTTTTTCATTACTTTGAAGTGGCAGTTTTTCATGTCTTGGAAAAAATCACAGTTCAATGTGCTTAAACGAATCATGGAATTGATCCCCATAAAGAAAGAGTTGTTGGTCACTTCATCTCAGCTAGCCTCCCTAATTCTAGGACTAGGACGGGGGGAAAGTCAGCAAAATTAACGCTAATTAGAAACCTTTTGACTAGAGGAAAAAAGATACTACTACATTGACAGGCTAGGGGACCCTTGTCATTTTGGTGGGAAAAAGCTAATCTTACAATGAAAACGAACACCCCAAGGCATAATAGTCACTAATAATGAAAACCCCAAAAGGGCCACAACTTAGTCTTCTAAAACACACATGCAAGCTTTTTGTCTGAAATGAAGGGTGAGAGTTAATTAGTCACTAATCAATGATCTACTTATGTGGGTGTCACCTGTCTGAATCACTTTTCTGGAGATAAAAAAGGGGGAGCTGGGGAAAGCTTCCAAGAGCACTTTGTTTGAGGTTATTTCTATCAGAATCATCCTTAGCGTTAACTCGGACATCGATTCCTGCCACTTTCCTCACTTTTTGGTTTACATGCACCAAAAGATTATCATAATTGGTTTAACAGTACATGAGGCGACTCAATCACTGAAAAAAAAAGGGAAAATGAGGCCGACAACTATCTAGAAACCTATGTATACTATAGTTTTTTTTTTGGGTGTAATTTTTATTTTCCTTTTCAAGTATTGAGAGTTCGTGATTGTTACTCCTATCTAGTAGATTTCGAATTAATATGCCCTATTTACTCCAAAACCAAAAGTGATCATAACTGAACTTTACATAAGTTTGTGCAAGTTTGGTAACTTTAGTGTAGCTCTAACTTCGTTGTTAAATCTGCTCTGCTATGAATTGAAAACATTGATGTGAATCTTATTACCAATTATGTGAATGAAAATTCATGTGACATGTACGGATCACCAAGTTTGGGTGCGTGGAAGCCAACTAGCAGCCACAGTCATGAGCATTTGTACATAACACCTAAATTCAAATCCTATCTACATCGACATTTCTATAATCGTACAACAGTTCAACCCCTCAACCCCGTGGAAAAAACAAAAGAAAAAAACCCAAGACAAAGCATCCTACCTAAAGCGTTTGTGGACTTGAGAATCCAAACTAGGCCCATGAAAGGCCCATTTTCAGTAGCACTCCCATGTTGCATTGAACTTGGTTCACAACAGGGTCAAGAAATACGCGTACCCAAATAAAAACCGAAACTAACAACCCGGCCCAGCAGATTCGGCGCTACATTTCCGCCAGGGATCTCCTCACTGAGCGAACAGAATCACAACACCCTTTGCTTCTGTTTGCATCCATCCATCCCTCTCCCTCTCTCTCTCTCGGCTTCTCTCCTCGAAATCCAACCCTAAGCAATCGAGAAACAGACGGTGAAGAATTTCAGCAGCAAAGTGATTGACTTTGAGATGCATTCTCTGGGGAATCGAACCGACGACATTGCTGGATTGCTTCGCTGTCGATCATGCAAACGCGTCCATCTTCATCTGCCCTTCTTCCTGGAAATCTTTCTCCCGCATTTAATCCTTCCTCTTCCCAATTCATGGTATTTTCTCTCTTCTCGCTCAATTTTTGCATAAACTGCACTAACCAGTATGAATTTAAACAATTTTTTACGATACCTTTTTGCGCATTTGTTTTAAATTCTCTCCTTTGCGTGTCGTCTAAGGAGGTTTAATGTATATGAACACGTTCATTCCCTGATGTTATCTGATCCCCCATTTTCTCTTCTGATTTCTGTGTGCTCAATTTTGCTCTGTATGCTAATTTGTACCAATTATAGTTAAGCCGCTACTTTTTAATTCTTTCTTTTTTTTCAACCCTTTTTTTTAAAGAAAAAATTGGTTCTGTTTGGTGTGAGTCGTGATTCTTCCCCTCCCAAATCCCAATATAGTTATTGTTCGGGTAATTCACATATATAGCTCACATAGCTGGGGGTTGACTAGCACTGGTGGAGTTTTGATTACTGTGCATAAGCTGTTGAGATTTTGGCCTATCTCGTTCTGAAATTGGTGAGTTGATCGTGCGGGTCATGCACATTACTCTGTTTCTTAGCACTCTCTGTTTCTCTGTCTGTTTGAAAAATTTGTTTGTACAGTTATTTTTTTTTCCAGTGTTTCTGTCACTTCAATCTTTTTTTTTGGGGGGGTGGGGGGTACTAGTATCAAACGATGATACAATCATTTCATCTATAGCATATTTCTCATCGGCACAAAATTTTAAATCAGGGAAATGAATAATATTTCATACCAAATCATTTCAGATGATGCATTTTTGTCGTGGCACTCTTAATCAAGAATTGAGCTGATATTGATTTTTCCTCTTGCACTGATGTGATCCATGTTGGTTTGTAATGGTTGTTTTTGGGGGGTAATTAGAAAATGATTGGTATGCTTGATAAAGCATGTGGGGGTTTTAATGGAGGCACTTGACGTATTCATTGTTTGAATCATGGTTATCATTCTCTAGTTTCCTTATGTTTTTTGTGGTAAATAAGGCAATTCGTATATAAGATAATACTTTCTAATGACCATCAATTATCCCTCTCCCCGTAGAAGGCATTCTGTTCTGTGGTTGGATGCTAGAGTTCTGTCTGTGCCGCTAGTCTGTCCTAAACTTCCCCTATATCAGTTCCCCTTTTCTTCCTATTTGTGTGATATATTGTATCTTGATGTGCAGGACTCGATCCAATGTCATCAGAACTCAAGCTAGAAATAGGGAACAACAACGATCATTATGAATCAGAAGTAAGCCATCCAGCAACGATGTCAATTAGTGATATTGTATCACCAAAGCAGCATAGATCAGCTGCTGATATGTGAGTTCTTTTATGATAAAACTGTGATGTTGATCTTATCTTTCATTTACGGCTTTGTGATGTATTGATCTCGTATACTTAATGCAAAGCCCTTTTGGCATGTTCATCATCTTATTTGAATGTGTCTTCAGAGTGATCTTCATTAGATGTTAACTTTAATTTATGGGCAGGCTCTTTTTCCAAGCACGATGACCTGTAGACTTAAGGGCTTAACTTATTCTAATCATCGATTGATTGATGACAAATGGGTTTAGTCTACTGAACTTGTCGGACATATGAAAAAGTTATTTCCTTTTTTTTCCCTCTCAAATTTCCTGTAGAGCTTTTTGTTTGCATGGAATTGGCGATGGATAGAAGAAAATAAATTGGTTGGTTATCACAAATAATGTTGGCACTTGGCTGAAATGAATTTGCGTAGATTATTTGATCGCTTATCACTGCCTGACTGAGTGACTCCTGTGTAGTCCTTTCCAAAGGCTTGTTCGACCCAATCGATCATCACAAACTAGTGTTGCTAGCCGTGTGGATCACAAGGAAGAAAAACGGGATTATGCAACGGGAAAGAGACCATCTGGTCCGCTTTTGTCTGGTGCGTCTTATTGCGTTTCTTCATGCAGCATGATATTGTTGAACAAAGTAGTGTTGTCAACATATGGCTTTAACGCAGGAATATCTTTGATGTTCTATCAGGTACATACATTGTTTTAGCATAGCGTATATTTTGTTTTCTTTAGGCATTTCTTGACGCTTTATCCTTTAATCTTGAAATTGACCTTTGTTTGTGTTTTGTACTTCTTTTTGTCCCAAGATAATGCAATGAGAATTAGCTGAGCGTATTTGGTTTTCTGTATTGCAGAACTTGATCAGTACTGTAATTGTTGTGGCCTTGAGCATATGTGGAGCTGTTTCAGTAGAAAAACTCAGCTGGAAGCTCATCAGGGTTTGGTTGCCTGTCAACCTTATCTTTGTGGGCATGCTTTTATCTGGCATGTTCAGGTACATTAACAGTTTGGGCTGAATAATAAGTTATTTTAATGAGCTACTGTTAACTAGGGCGAAATGGAGTGTGTCTTTTCATTATGATAACCGTGAAGGCATAGTCATAATGCAAGCAGTTTTTGATTACTTTGTGTCTGAAAAGCATAATATTGTTATTAACTTGGTATTCCGTTGGCAAATCGTTGCAGCTTGAAATACATTAACATTGCAATGGTGACAATTTTGAAGAATGCAACGAATATTCTAACTGCAATCGGTGAATATTATGTATTCCGGAGACAGCAGAATCGGAAAGTCTGGACTGCCATGTTTCTTATGGTACATAGAATGCTTTTAATTTGTGTTAAGCCCCTGTCATCTTCCGTAATGACCTAACAATGTCTGAGATGATTTATCAAAGATCAATGTGTGAGAGCCCTGGCAATCAGCAATTGTTAGTTTGTTAGATAGATTGCCTAATCTCGGTCTGGCTTTGCTTGTAGCTTGATAAAGTTGTAGAACTCTATAATTTGGTTTAGGGTTACAAGGCTTGAATGTCAGTGTCTGAGTAATTTGCCTGTATTTTTTAGCAGTATTTATTCTTGAATTCCTCCCTCACTTTACTGTTTGATCTGTGCTGTAAATGACAATGCTATTTATGGGTTGCATTTGCTTGGCGAATGACAGATTATTTCTGCTATAAGTGCCGGCATCACAGATCTCTCCTTTGACACAACGGGATATGCATGGCAAATTGTAAACTGCATTCTAACAGCAAGCTATTCTGTATGTATTATCTGCATGTACCTCCTGGTACCTTCAACTGAGGAGTTTTTTTGACAATTTCTTTTGTTGTTTCCATGCTTAAATCACCACTAAAGCACCTTTTCTTTCTTTTCTTTTGGACAGCTTACATTAAGAATGGTCATGGACAAAGCTAAACAAGTGACAAAGTCAGGGAATCTTAATGAAGTTTCAATGGTGTTGCTAAACAATTCATTGTCATTACCATTTGCAGTAATCTTGATTCTCATGTTTGATGAATGGCACTATGTGGTGAATGCGTAAGAATATCTATCAATCCTGAATTTGTTTGCCTACTACTTCTACAGGTAAAATAATTTTCTCAAGCGTGTTTTATATCCGCAGAACTGTGGTTACAATGCCAATGTTTTGGGCAGCAGCAACGTTAAGCGGATTGTTGGGACTTGCAATCAGCTTCACATCTATGTGGTTTTTAAGTCAAACAGGCCCAACAACTTATAGGTAACCTAATTCTGGGCGCTCTCTCCTTTCCATAGCCATTCCTGTGTTACTTGAACTGAGCATAAGCGTGCAACACGGGCTAATGTCTATGTGTCAGACTCTCCCATCTTCTGGAAATTTTGCATGTTTTTGGCATATAAATGAAGTTTCAAATGTTCATGCCTATGCTCAGAGTACTCCTGTGACATTATGTTTGGTTTTAGTAAAACACAATGTGTTTTTGGGCCTGGCAATTGCACATGGCAAGGTACTTGTACTGTGGTCTATAATCTGTATTAACCAATTCTATTTACTGTTTTACAGCCTGGTAGGCTCCTTGAACAAGATACCTATATCCATTGCAGGAATTGTGTTGTTCAATTTCCCTCTTAGCATACCAAACCTCTTCAGCATACTATTTGGTAAGTACAGCAATCAATGATATACTCCTTGCTATCAATAGTTAGACCGACAAACTGACCTGTACTGATTATCCGACCCACATGAGTAGCAATCACGCCAAGCTGGAGCCATGCGACATTGGCCTACATTTGGGTGACCTGTGCATCCGACGCATCCAAAATGACTTGACCAAGATTCTATCCACCTATTCTTGTTCAGTATGAAATTAACCGACCAGCCTATTATGTCTATTGAAAGTCATCTCTAGTATAGCGTTTTAAGTTGATTGGACAATTGCAATTGTAGGTCTATTTGCTGGAGTGTTCTTTGCCAGAGCCAAGATGTCCTGATTCCAAGGTTCAGCTGGATTACTCTTTGTGACTAACAGCAGATACCATAACTCGTAAACAAAGAGGTCTCCCTTTTGTTCCAAGAGAAGATCACAACGCAATTAATCGTGATTTCATCGAACTGATCCACCAAACGGAGTTCTGTTACTTATACAAGGTTGGGTGCATTGCCTAGTATTCGTTTTTTGCTAAAAATTTTGGTCGATACTTCCTTGTACTGTTGACTATCCAAACGTGAAAAAATGACAAACTCCAGCTTCAGTTCAGATTCTTATTTTGCCAGTCACATATTCTTTTTCTTGATTTTAAAGTTTGCTTGCTTATACAGCTCCAATGATACAAGAAAATGGTCAGATCTTAGAACGGTCGGGGTAACTCGCTTGGTAGTGTACTTCTGGATCAAGTTTTTTTATTTTTTGGATATTAGTTACCTGACCCCCCGCCCCCAAAATGTTA
>NCQV01084930.1:1390-12762 GCA_002740545.1 Lophocereus schottii
CTTCGGTTTTCCACCTAGTATGAATTTAGCGAATCGCCAAGTCCCCACAAGCATTTTGCGGTGAACTTGAGGGGAGTGTTAGGTACAGTACAAGTTTATCAAAATGTACACATATCAGAAACCCTTGCATTAGAGTAGCTCAGCGTATCCTTGCTTATTCTCTATTTGCTCGGGACGATAGCCTAAATGTCCTGAGATTCCATGAGTTGTACTTTCTGTCTGTATGCTTGATGGTGTTTAACTTGACCTGGGTTTATTTTTAGCTAGGCAATTGCATAGTACTGCTGTTAGTACTAAAGGTCGGATAGTCGTTGGTGGAATTGTAACTACTATGGCTAGATTCTTGGGTGTTGAGCCCAATCCTAAGGATAGAGTTTCTTGGTCTGAGCAGCTTAATCATGCTGCTTTTGAAATTATGAATTTTTGTAATCGTTGTTTGTGTTGGATTTACCTCGGGGACCAGCATTTGCCGCTTCTCAATCTCGATCGCACTAACTCTGCTTCACCAAGCTAGCCTTTACTGGGTACCTAGAGATGATGAAGTTGTTGGAGCCATACCCTAACATCCCACCCCTCGCTCTAGTCAAGCAAGACCTAGTTCATCCTCTCATCCACCCCCACCTGACTATTCTGACCTCCAAGACACCCTTAGGTCCATTCAAGATGAGCAAGTTTCCCTCCGAAAGTTTGATGCTTCAGAGAGCGCCGCTCTTCGGAACTTTGTCCCAGAGCACCACGATGAGCTTCATGGGTTGCTTGCTTCCCAAACCCAATATTTCAAAGACTGTAAGGCACATCTAGAGACCTAGCGAGATTGGCATATCTCCTATGGACAACCATCCCATCCTCCTCCACCTCCTCCTCTCTGATTTTGATTTCCACTCCTCTCCTTCCCTTTTTATTATGATGTGCCCACATTATGGCAATGCGTGATTCAAACATGGGGGAATCAGTTCTCATATTTAGTATTTGATGCAAGTTTTTGTTTGATGTGTTTGTTTTTGCTTTGTATATATTTTTAGTTGTAGTTTTGGTAGTTTTCGTTTTAGTTTTGTTTTAGTAGTGCATTTAGTTTTCTTCTAGGTTGCACTTTAGTTTCGTTCTTTTGTTAGTTCTGTTGTTAGTTTCTTTTGCATTTTAGTTTGCATCGTTAGTAGGAGCATTAAAAAAAACACACCAAAAAAAAATAAAAGAAAAGAAAAATCCTCCGATGATGATCTCTATAGATTTGGTTGCTTTCTTTGGCTTAGTGTGATCCTCAGATTCACCCAAATTGTGAATAAATGTTTGCAAATGAGTTTTCGAAATAAATTCCATGTGTTGACCACATGTTGGATGCGAATTGTTATTCTTTCCCATGAGTCCTTACAAGATTTTTGGCATGTGTTTGCTAGTGAGTTAGCTTTGTCTTTGGTAGGTATCCAGTGAGACGTTGAGCCTTTAGAGACTGTTTATCATTGTTAGCCTCATATTTCTTTCATGTGTGACTTTTCCTTGAAATCATTTCTCTAGAACTTGCTTTGATTCTCATTTAAGATTGCATTTCGCATATGCATTTAGGCAATATGATTGAGGCATTTTTCTTTCTTTGATTTTTTTAACACCACGGCCAAATAGCCATCCTTGTTAAGTATTGTATCCTTTGTTAACCCCTTTGAGCCTATAACTGTTTTTCTTGATTTGAATCTTCTATTTTTAGCCCATGGCCAAATACTTGTCTTACCCTTAAGCCAAGGCTAGAGGAGCATTACATTCTTTTGCATCAAGTTTGATAGGGTGTTAGCAAGGTGAATTGTTATTCTCTTTAGTGAATTTTGGCTATTTGCTATAGAGATGTGAGCATTTGATAAATCCATTGTTTTATTATGAAAAGTTTAAAGAAGAGTTTAATTTTAAAGTTCGGTATGGAATTCCCTTGGCGATTCTTGTTTAAATAACAAAAAAAATAATAAAAACGGAAAAAACAATAAAAATAATAAAAAATAATAATAAAAGAAATAATAAAAAAAGAAGGATAAAAATTGGAAGAAAGTGATTAGCCTTGGTGGAAATGTAAGATTTTTCAGATTTTCAACTATTTGTCGTTTCATTTTGGGATTTATTTTGATATGGTTCGAGAAGCATGTAGTATCATACGTTGGAATTGTTTAAGCTCTTAGTCTTTGGCTTTTAGCTCCTCATTTCTAAAAATATTTGTTCCCCTCTCACCTTTACCCTAAGCCCCGTTACATTCCTATGAAAGTCCTCATGATTGTTTAGTGTATTTGCACTTTAGTGATGGTGAATTTGAGAATCTTGTCAAGCCTATGGTAGATTTGTGTCCAAGGAATGAGAATTGAGAGAACCTTCACATATATATACTGTTAAACACATGAGGGCTGAGTGCCACGTAACTATAGTGAGGTTCTACTAGCCTTACTAGTTTTGCTTGTTTCATATGCTAGAATGATTGTATTTGATGCTTTGGGGGAAGATTGCTTCAAGTTCTGTATTGTGGTCTATAAACGGTGTTTGAAATTTCATTCCCTATTCTATTTGTTAATGATATTTTGCATCTTTTTGCGCTACCTTTGGATCATCTTTACCATTTGAATATTACCTATGTCTATCCTGAAGAGGTTGTGTATACCCTTTTTAGTTTTTGCGTTGCTTGAGGACAAGCAACAGTTTAAGCATGGGGGAGTTTGATAAGTGCTTAATATGTACATCTTTTTAGGGTTGTTTTGCCTCGTTTTTATAAGAATTCTGTGCTTAATAATATTATTTACTCTGCCATTTTCGATTTATGCTTAAGTGTAGTTATTTTATGTGTTTTGCAGGATTTTTAGCCTCTTCACCCTGCATTTGCCCTTTAATGGCTATGTTTTGACCTCCCCCACTGTCATCCATGAGTTGCTATGCCCGTGGAGCAAGAAAAGAGCAAGAAACTAGTTCTTACGCAGACTACGGCCGGACCGTGGTGGATGCCACGGACCGTCGTAGGCCTGTAACTACTGCTTCTTCATTTTCTCTCGGCTGTGTGGCTGAGATTAACTGGAATTTTCTATAAATAGCAGCATTCAACAGTGAGGAAGAAGAATTCATAGCAAGCAAAGCAAGTAGAATTAGCCTAGTGAAGATTAGTTTAGTTTAGTTTCTCTCAAACTTTGTTCCTTAATTTTGTTTTTGGTTTTGTGTGAGTTTTGAGTGTGAGAGTTTAGATCCTGAGGCGGTTTTAAAGCCCTTAGTGAAGGCCACCTCAGTCGAGGCCCTTCTTCTCAGATTTGGTCGATTTTTAGTTAAGCTTATCTATCTTTAATAATGCTTGAGTAGTTTTCTTAGTCTAGGAATTTGGTAGTTTTTGGAAGTGTATTGGATCGTGTTCTAGTTTGTTCAATTATGCTTATTTTCATGATTGATTTGATTTGGTTCTATCAAGTGTTTGGATTGTTATGAGTTAATGTTTGGCCAAACTTCACTTGCACACTTGAAATAATCGAGTGAGCATTCGAAAGACGATATTTGGTTGTTGGGCTGCTTGAATAGACATAGCATAACTTCGTCTCAAAAGAGAGATTTATATGTTGGGGGGCTAATAAGTAATCGAAGACTTTAAACTTAGATTAAGTCAAATTGGTTTAAAAGAACGACATTTGCTTAGTTTAGGCAAATTTGATTGATTTCGAAAGAATAGATCAAATTTCTAGGAAAGATTGCAATTCTTCGGAATTAACCAATTAGAGAATAGCACATGTTCATTAATTTGGATCTAATTCTCTTCCATAACTACGATAATTCCTAGACGTTTTTCTCTTATTGATTTAGACAAGTTCATTTGCAGTAGTTAATCGAAACAACTTGAAATGGTATTTTACTTAGCATATTCTGACAAGATTAGGCTTGATAAATTACTTTAGTCCCTGAGGAACGATATTCTTTTATCTGTACTATGACTACCTGTGCGCTTACGGCAGGTATTGGTCACACCTTCTTGACAATCAAGTCCCTTAGAGGACTCTGGGGGATACATAACATGTTTCCCTTAAAGAGGAAACCTTCTTGCAAGGTATAAGTGCCATAGGTAGAGGGATCATCAATCACCATCTTGAAATCTTCATCTTCTATGTACAAGGTCTTGATGGAACGCATGCCAACAACCTTGGCCTCTAGGATCGATAGAAGAGCATATCTTCGTAACAAGGCATCAGCAACTACATTCTCTTTCCTACTCTTATACTTGCAAGAGAAAGTGAAGGATTGAAAGAATTCAACCCACTTAGCATGCGCTGTATTCAACTTGTGTTGACCATTGATGAAAGACAAAGCCTTGTGATCCGAATGGAGTATAAAAGGCTTGGGCTTGAGGTAATGCTTCTAATACTCCAATGCCCTAACATTGGTATAGAACTCCTTATTATAAGTGGAGTAGTTGAGTCTTGAAGCATTCAACTTCTCACTAAAGTAGGCCAGAGGGCGCTATGCTTGAGTGAGAACCGCACCAATCCTAACTCCACTAGCATCACATTCAACTTCAAAAAGGAGCTCAAAATTGGGTAGGGCTAAGATAGGGGCAAAAAAATGCCTCCCCTTGATGCACTCATAGGCCCTTTGGGCAGCCTTTGTCCATTCAAAGGTACCCTTCTTCATGCTCTCGGTCAAGTCAGCCATAATGGGGGTAAAATCCTTGATGAACCGATGATAGAAAGAAGTCAACCCATAAAAGCTACGGACTTCCTTGATGGTTGTAGGAATACGCCAACACTTGATAACCTCAACCTTGGTTTCATTAACTTGGATTCCCCCACTGGAGACAACATACCCAAGGAAGACAACTTGAGGAGTAAAGAGCTCACACTTCTCAAGTTTAATATATATAGCTTGTTGCCTCAAGACATAGAACACTTGAGTGAGGTGTTCCGTATGAGATGCCTCATCTTGGCTATATACCAAGATATCATCAAAGTATACCACAACAAACTTCCCAATAGATGACCTCAAGACCTTATTCATGAGCCTCATAAAAGTATTTAGGGCATTAGAAAGGCCCAAGGGCATTACTAGCCTTTTATATAACCCATATTTGGTCTTAAAGATCGTTTTCTACTCATCTCTTTCCTTCATTCGGATTTGATGATAACCACTCCCAAGGTTAATCTTAGAAAAGACCTTGGACCCATGCAACTCATCCAGCATGTCATCCAATCATCGAATAGGGAATCGGTACTTGATGGTGATATTGTTGATGGCCCTAGAATCCACAAACATATGCCACGTACCCTCTTTCTTAGGTACCAAAAGAGTACGAATCGAGCAAGGACTCAAACTCTCCCGAATGTACGCATGATCAAGCAACTCTTAGACTTGTCTTTCGAGCTCTTTTGGCTTATTAGGATTATACCTGTAAGTTGGCTTGTTGGACAAAGGAGCACCTAGTAGGAGATCAATTTAGTACTCAATTCCTCTTATAGGAGGGAGCCTCAGTGGGAGATCATTAGTAAAAACATCGTCAAACCTCTCAAGAGTGATGGCGCAAGAGGGTGTAAGGGTCTCACGTCCTCACTAGTATTTGATTCAATCGTTAAGTACGATAAATAAAGGCTTGCTCTTACTAATGGCTCTCTCCACTTCTGTCTCACTTATGTAGAGGCTTTTCTCACTTCCCTTCCCTGGTTTAATTTTGAGAGGTGTGGGTGGTAGTAAGGGGCTCAAAGTGAAGCTACATACCTTGAACTTAAGGGCATAGGTGTTGGCATGCCCATCATACATCACATGATTGTCACACAACCAAGGTCTACCAAGTAATATATAACCAGCATCCATAGGAAGAACATCACAAAGGACCTTACCACAATAAGGACCAATCGAAAAAGAGATAATAGCTTGTTTAGAAATGGTTACCTTACTTCTTTGCTTAAGCCATTGAAGAGTATAAGGGGGGATGCACCCTAGTGGGGACTTGAAGCTTGTCAATAAGAGCTATAGAAGGCACATTGGTGTAACTACCTCCATCGATAATAAGCTCACACTCCTTACCTCTAATGGTACATTGAGTGTGGAAGATGTGTTCCCTTTGACTAGGCTTAAAGGGAACCTCTTTGGTATGGAGGGCTCTTCGGATCACCAATGGCTCTCCAACATTCGGAGTGACTACGGTGTGATCTTCTTCTTCAAACTCTTCTTCACTAGTTTCTTCCTCTAGAGCTTGGATCTCTTCCACCTCCCTAATAGAGAGGGTCTTTTGACTGGGATAATCCACTTGAAAGTGTATATAACCATGACATTTGAAGCAGTTAGGAGGCTCAATAGCAATTCCTTTACCCTTATGTAAGGCCTTGATAGGTGTAGGGGTAGTGTCACTCTTGTTGTAGGAATGGAAACTCTTAGGTGTGTTTTGGGGTCGATAAGGGGAAGGAATTACAAAGGGATTTCTACCCTTAAGTTGTTTCTCAATCTTGATTACTAGGTGAAAAACATCATTGAAAGATAAATACGGTTGTAGTTCTATCTTATGAGCAATGCTAGGGGAGAGCCCCTTGATGAACCTAGCAATAGTAAGCTCATTGTCTTCATTCAAGCCAACTCTCATTTGGAGTTGCTCGAACTCTCGAATGTACTCCTCCACCTTGAGGTTTTCTTGGCTCAGAGAGGTAATCTTAAGGTAAAGCTCTTGCTTGTATGAGGGAGGTAAAAACCTCCTCTCCATGTGTTTCTTGAGCTTAGACCAAGTCTTGATCTTAGATTTAGTTTCCCTTGCTTTATTCTTCGTTAAGGTCTCAAACCACATGGAGGCATACCCTTTTAACTTGAGAATGACCAACTTGAAGGCTTTTTCAACATTGTATTCCTTGAGTTCAATGATCCTCTCAATAGCATGCACTCAATCAATATAGTTTTCCAGTTTAAAGTTGCCATGAAACTCTGGTGCCTCAACCTTGAGGTCACTAAGATCATCTCTAGGATGACCTCTTCCCTTAATACCTCTATCTTTATGGTCCTCATGAGAAGAAGAGTAGGCAATGTCAATGGGGTTGACATCAAGCTCCTTAGGTCGGGAAACTTGTCATTCGGATCCTTTAACTCGCTCTAGCTCCATAGTGAGTTTTCTTACTTATTCTTGAAGGTCGATTATGCCCTTATCTTTCCTCATTTCATAGGCTAACTCTAGGGAGAGATGTCAGTAGATTGAGAAGGTTCCGCATTATTGGTCATAGTTAAAGGTAGACAAGAGAAGGACGAAGGTTAAGGGTTCGGGAAAAGGTGGCGCGATCGTGCCGGAGGAAGCACCGGCCAAAATGGGGGGGGGCCATGGTCATGCTACGTAACATGGGGTGGCCGTGCTAGAGCACTGGGAGAAATTGGTCCCTGGGCAAGAGTGGCACTATCAGGCTGTACCAAATTTCTGGTTGGCACGGGTAAGTGTTTTGGCTTCTTTGGTAGAGTTTTGGATTATGTTTTCGTTGGGGATTATGTTTGAGCTAATTTAAGGGTTCTTTGTGGACTAAAATAGGAGTTTTGTGGAGAAATCAAAAATGGGTTTCTAGGGTTTTGGATTGAAAAGGAAACAAGGAAGAGTGCTTGGGCTCTTTGAGGAAAATAAGAGAAAAAGGTAGAGTATAAAGTATCCAAATCCCAAATTAATAAAAGAAAGAACTCAATCAACAAACTCCAATAACCAAGTGCGAGGATTGATTCTTACTCTTGAAGGATCCTTATGATCTAATACCAACTGAAGCAGATTTAGAAGTCCATTTGGCCAAATAAAGGCTTAATCATCTAAATGAAAATCCATTAAGTTGAATACCTCTAGAACAACCCAAATGGAGGAAACTCCAAATCAAAAGAAAACTCTTTTGTTTCTTTAAATCACACCAAGATAAGCAACCCACCAATTAGTCTTCTAAAGCCTAAGCACCAAGGATTAATATAAGGGGATGACTCTAAATCACAACTCTAATAAGAGATAAAGATTAAGAGATTTTGAGAGAGAAAATGGCTTCTAGCCCTTTTATTCATTCGCATTCATCAAAGCTGAATGTAATACAAGAAATGAGGAATTAAATAGCAAGATACCCCCTCCCTCAAGGTTAGTACTAGCTAATAGCATTATAAGAATTTTGTCCAATGAAATTCAAGCTAATTGTACAATTAAAGGGGGACCACTAGGGGACATTAGTGTGCTACTGCACATTCCTTCTCCTTGGTGATGTCATTCAACTATCCAAATAGGGAAGACTATGGTGGGGATTTTTATGGGCCCTTCTAGAAGAGTCTATGATCTACCCACCAAGTTTGGGCCCTTAACTCTCCCATTTGATGATCCAAATAAATCCTTGAATAAAATGTGCACCTTAGACCCTACATAGACCATGGCTCAGTTAAAACCTCATAACTTGCTCGATTCTTGGAATTTGATGATGCTCTATGGGTTGTTAGAAATAGACGTCTAGGGCTAACCATCCATGCAAGATTTATCCAAAATAGATCACATTAACCAGCCAAAAATGAGCTAGAACTAAAGCTATATGTTCTGCCTAAAATAAGGAAGTAAGATAAAATGGGTGACGTGTAGATAAAATAGTTAGGCTCCTTATTTAAGCTATTAAGTACCATGCCACCTTTCCTAAGCTTACTTTGGGTCCCTCAAGGCTTCCAAATCAACAAGGACTTAGGAGAGCCAAGTACTTGGGTACCACCCTCATAGGTGACTAAGGGTCTAAGTTGAACCCAAGCCTTGACATTGATTAGGAGGTTAGACTTCATGGTTTGCTCTTCATCAAGGGGTATATAGTAAATCATCACTTTAGAAAGATACTAATTATGATTATGAGATTTTAGAGAGAAAATGGCTTTGTACTTTAATTCATTCAATACTCGAATCTGAGAATGGATTTATAAGTATCCAAAATCCACGAGCTGGAAATTTTACGATTTCTTTCTCATTGTCTAGGAAGCTTGTACAGGGTTATACTCATTCAATGAGAATCTGGAAAATTAGAGCGTCTTCCTTGGTGTGGACTCCTTTCATGTGTAGAAATTCCAAGGTTTAGCTACATTTTCCATAATTAGAGCAAAATCCACATGGCTCCAAAACTTTATTTTTGTGCATATTCCATATAATATTGACTATTTCTCTTTTAGGTGGAGCCGAATTCTAAGTTTTAGGACATCGAGCTAAAACAGACATCTTAGGGAAGTATATGAATTAAGAATTTCATCAATGTTGGCCCCTTTAGGTCGGAGCTAAAATTCGGCTAAATTTAGCCAAATTATCAGGCAGAAACTTGCACTGTGGGAATTGAGGGGTTGCCCTTTTGCGAAAAAGAAATGCAAAGTACTATTGGCGTTTATTTCATATTCCGTAAAGAGACTTATATACTTCCCAAAGAACCGTTGAACACCCAATTTGGTGAACTCTCATAACAAAGCCATGGTAATGTTGAATTGAAGGCATTCTTGTTATAGGGAGTTGGGATTAGACTTTGGTGAGAGGGAGGGCAGAGCCAAGAGTTGGCATTGGATTCGATACTGTAATACTCTAGTTATGGTAACAAAGTATGGCTTAGAAGGATTAAAATGACTATTATATCACCTAAGATGCATATTTCTTTACAAGAGGCCCACTATTACAAACTCCATAGTTAACCATGCTTGTTATAGTGAACTCTAGGGATAGGTGATGTCATGAGAAGTTTGCCCAGGCACAATGTGATCGAGGAGTTAACTATGCTAGAAAAACTTGTGGTGATTTGAGAGGCTAGTAAACAATCCTTAATGCCATTGCTAGTAATGGCCCATAGCCCAACAGTAGTTGGGGCATTAAATATGGTATTAGAGTTGACTCCTGATCATGACCAGTGCTAGTGGACAAGAGAGTAATGGGTTCAAACATGACCACCACTAAGGTCCTGCAAGTGGGCTTTTATTAGCCCACCCTTTTCAAGGATATAGGAAGATTCATGATGATTGTTGATTGGTATTGAATGGTTGGAGATAAAAGCGATATGAGATTCCTCAAAGTAGGATTCTTAAGCTGGAGCTTTTTTATGTATAGGGGATTGACTTCATAGGTCATTTCCCTACTTCTTACAACAATCGCTACATTCCTTTGGAGGTTGATTATATTTCCAAATAGCTAAAAGCCATTGACACTCCCATTAATGATCCTAAGGTGATCATGACGTTTGTCAAGAGGAACATTTTTACATAGTTGGGTATGCCTATAGTTCTTTTGAGTGGCTATAGGACTCATTTTGCAACAAGCCTCTTAAGTCCCTTCTGAAAAGGTATGGAGTACTTCACAAGGTTGCTACTTTGTATCACCTCAAACAAGCAGACAAGTGGAATTGGCTAATTAGAAATTGAAGAGCATTTTGGGGACGACTATTGATAGATCCTAGGGTGATGAGTACTAGAAGACCGATCATGTTATTTGGGCATATACAACTACTAACAAGACTCTTCTAGGCATCACCCCATGCTGGATGGTGTTTAAAAAAGACTTGCCAATGACTGATGGAATTATAGTATGAGGCATATTAGGCTATTTGGGTCTTGAATTTTGATCGCAAAGTAACTAGTAAGAGAAGAATGTTACAGTTGAATGAATTGATAAGCTATAGCTAGATTCTATGAGAGATCCAGGATTTACAAAGACAGGATCAAGTATTAGTATGGCAAGCATATCACACATAAGAGATCCTAAGAAAGGTGATTTGGTCTCATTGTTCAATTCAAAATTGAGGCTATTCCTAAGCAAGGTCAGACCTTGATGGTCTAGGTCATTTTAAGTCACAAAAATATTTCCTCATGGAGCAATGAAAGTTTAGAGTAAAGCCACTAGCTCACTTAAGGTCAATGAAAAGTGGCTTTATTCATATTTTGTGAGACAATGTATTGAAAAAGTTGTCGTTCATATTCTCTCAAATCCTCTTTAAGCTTAATGAGAAGAAGATCAATTCTCGATCCTAAACAAGTGCTTCTTTGGATGCAACCCGGGGTCCCTTATTGCTTTCTTTTTCTTTTTGCATTTTGATTAAATAATCTTTATGATCATAGCCTAGTTGTTTTGAAAAAAAGAAATCTCAATGAAGCGAGCATAATTGAAAAAAATTATGTTAAGGAAATTGAGACAGAGCCCATCATAGAACCTTAGAGATCATGACTATGGGTCGTGGTCACCCAACACACCATGGAGCCCCTATGGTCATCACCATAGTTCATGGTCACTAAGCTCAGCGAAAAAGGAAAAAAGTCACCACGGAGCCTCTGTGGTTGTGACCATAGCTTGTGGTGAGCTGCTTCCACATAATTAAGGGTTTTTAACCCGATTTTAACACATTCTTCTTCCCGCCCAAGCCCTCTTTATCTCTCTCTACATTCCTCCATAACCACCA
>NCQV01084931.1:0-10520 GCA_002740545.1 Lophocereus schottii
CAGTATAGAAGTTGCAGTGGGATTGTTTTCTATTGGGATACGATTGGATGGGGGGTGTTGGAGAGAGAGAGGTCCAAAATCTTTGAGCAGAATATGTTGTATCTGTACGTGTGAAATATATTGGTATTGGGTGGGAATTTGTTTGATTCTCGGCGGTATATTAGTCTAGATGCAAATAATACTTAAGTGCCCTCCGCAAATAATACTTAAGTGTCTCCCATATTATAAAGCACACTCTACGGAAATCTATAATCAGAAGCAGCAAATTAATACTTCTGTTTTTGGGGTAGTTTCTTTCAAAAATATTTTTCAAAAACAGTTTTTAGTTTTCAAAAAATAGGTATTTGGCCTAATTAGTGTTTTTGTGGTCTAAAAACACTGTCAAGAGTTAGGCCAAACAGCTTAGAGTTGTCAAAAATTTAGTTTCGGGTCAAATTTAAATACGATAAATCAAATAATATTAAAATTCAGATAAAAATTAACGTTTAATATATGATTTTTTAGGTTGGATAATTTGAATAAGGTTAAATTTGGATTTAGATCAGAAATTGTATCAAAATTCGGACGAATAATTTATAATTGTGCCCGACTTTTTTCGAGTTAGACAAATTCAAATATTTAGATCAGACAACTTTTATCCAACTCTAAGATACAATTTCTTAATTATTATTTTATTTTCAATAATAAATAAAATATATTTAGGCTTTTATTTCCCAAAATGAACCACAAAATGATACCAATCGATCAAAATACAAAGGTGTGGGGAATTTTCTTTCTTTTTTTTTTCTATATATTTATGTGTAGAGGTAGATAATAACATATGGTCTTTATTTATTATAAGACATACTATACTCATAATATTTTTATGCAAAAATCATAACAACTTCACAAGGAAGGGAATTAAAAAAAATTACAACCGTTCAAGAGCATGGAATAAATTTGATGGTTAAAAATCCAATGCTTCAATACTAAGGGCATGTTCTTTTTGCTGAAAATACGGGTTAGTAAATAGGTAAAGTTAATTAACATTGGTGAAGTTAGTATGTTTTTGTTGAATTGAGTTGAAATTGGAAGAAGTTAGTGTGCGAGCGCGCGCGTGTGTATATATATATATTTGTGGTATGATAGGTGGAAGTTGGTTAATGTAAAAGTGTGAATAATTTGATAAGTGCTATTATAAATGCTAATACATTAACAACTTTTAAATTAATTATGACCTTTTGCATTAAAAAGATTATTTATGATAATTTTCAATGTATCTATTTCGAAGTTTTTGCACATATAATTTTTAAATAATAATTTATAAACTACTTCAATACACTATAACACAAAAAAATTACTGTAGGGTATTTTTTTTTTTTGGTTGAAAACACAATTAATTTTCATATGATAATTTATAAATTGTGAAAATTTGAAAGAGATGGGTTAAAATTGGTTGAAGTGAATTGAAGTTGCAGTTTTTTTATTAGAGTTGGTAGAAGTGGTTCAAAGTAGCTTGAAGTTGGTTAATCCTGATAAAATGTAATTTATCAAAGAAAAGAACAAGCCCCAAGTTAATCTTTAGGTCAGAACTCAAGACCTCATTGATAATACATTTTAATTTATATGAAAATGTATTAAAGACATAAAGTTGCACATATACCAAATACAACTCAAATCTTCTGATAATAATTGCTAAAAATGATACTAATTATGCTAATTGCCAAAAGCAAAAAACGCTTATATAAAGTCCTTTTTTTTTGTCCATAGGAGCCATAAAGAGTAATACAATACAATTATAATATAATGGGGAAGGGATGAATCGAACATAGAATCTAATGTATCCAGTACATCAATCTTCACCACTAGGCTAAGACATTATTAGTGTATAAAGTCTTTGAAAAGTATTAGTAAAAACTTTGGTTTTATTCAAATCTTGTCTACCTATCTGTAGGCATAATCAAAAAGCTTTTTTTAGGTGGAGGAAGAAAGATGTTCATATTTTAGATGAGGTGCAATCCAAAGATTAATGTAGTCTAATGCCTATATTGAGAGGGTTCAAAAATCAATGGATGTAGATGCAATTTTTTTTTAACATTTTCCTTTAAAATCAAGACATGTTGTTATTTAATGTGCTGCCTAATCTCAGGTTGGTTGTAGTAACCTCTCATTTTTGTATTGTCTTTATGTCGCAAGAAATACTGCGTCCAAGGTTCAAATATATGTATTGACTTAGGGTGTATTCGATAATAGAAGTTAAAGTAGAGGTTAGTGGTTTGTAGTGGTTAAAATAGTATGGACTACTATTTAAAGTGTTTGGTAAAGTAGTGAATGAGGTAGTGGTTAGAAGTTTATGTAGTGTTTTTTAAAAACTAATGAAGGTAGCTTTTAAGAACGTCTACCTAGTGGTTGCATTACAAATTATAAAATTCTTCTTTTGGTTTACTAAAAACCTTTAATTATGGTGTCATTTTTCGTCATTTTATATAAATTTGCTATTTCAATAGTTACCGTTACCAAACGCATTTATTTTAAATCGCTAGTTGAACCGCTCACTACTAACCACTAGTGGGTCACAACTAATCGCTAATAAAACTAGTAACAGCTAGTAAAACAGCTAACCATTACTAAAACAGTTGATTTTACCGAACATGTCCATAGTCTTTGATTACTATGCATTAAGATCATGAAAGTAGATATGTCCCCTAGAATTCATCAAGTTTGCCACTAAAGTAAAAATTATTTGAATAACCAACAAATTTTACACAGTTTGAAATTATAGCCCATTAAAATGGCAATCAATTATGTAGGCCGACTTTTTTCTAGTCCATGCGACGTATATACCACCTTTATGACTCACAACTATAAAATTGTTTTTTTTTTAAAAACTGTGAAGGCTTCAATGTGTAAATTTATATTAGATCTATGCGTCCAAGAACAGATAAATTTATTAGCAATTTAATACTTGTTCTTTCTAAGTTCATAGCATACGATCATATGATTATCCAACACAAATAATGGAGATTTGTTTCTCTCTCTATATATATATGTAAATTTGTTTGTCGATTTTTTGAAAGGGTTTTTGCTTTCTTTTTTTCTTTTCTTGAACAATTTTCTTTCCTTTTAAAGAAGGATATAGTTATTTGCTCCAAATGGAAGTATCATCAACACATACATACCCACGTTCATTGACCAGTGCAAATATTAGTATGTAATTTAATCAAAATCCTATAAAAAAAAAATACAAAATCATGATCAAAATCGCTTGTATTGACCTCCATATCTCCTTGCATAAAATAAATATCCTCCCAAAATTTCAGCATTGAATTATATGCTGTTTCTCATAGATATTATCTTAGTTCCTTATTTTTTTAAAAAAAAAAGAAAATAATTCCTATCAAATTTACATTCCACCAAGGTCCTGTTCGGTAAAATTAACTGTTTAGGTAGCGGACAACAGTTCAGGTAGCGGATAGCTGTTTAGATAGCAAATAGCGTTTATAATTTAGCTGTTAGCGGATAGCTATTTAGACTAATGGTTGAAACTAATGTGTTCGGTAAATTTAGCCGTTATGCTAGCTGATTAATGTAAATTGACATAAAAGGATATAAATAACTTTCAAAGATAAAATTTTTAAAGGATATTTTTTGGCTAAAGAATATGAAACGCTACTTTTAAATGTCAAACGTTAATACTATTAGCTTTTCAAAAACGCTGCTTAAAATGTTAAAAGCTGCTTGAAATACTAGTCAAAATACTGGTTTACAGAACACTAAAAACTAACTAATTAGTGTATTGACCGGGTCAAAACACTAAATGCTATCCAAGGTACTATTGTCGAACACGGCCTTACTTATAACACTAAACGCTATTCAAAACGCTGTTACCGAACACAGTCCAAATACCCCTAATATCAAAAAGAATATACAAGTATTCCCCTCGATTTTGTGTATTTTCAGAGTTATACGCGGCAAGTCATCTTCCAATATTATTTATTAACCGCCAAAAAATAAAAAAAAAAACACTGCAGAAGGTGCAGATTGTTCTTCTGCCGCCATTGCCACCGAAAATCAATGAAAAATTCTCTCTCTGCCGGTTTAGTGGTTTGCACTTTCCAGGTAAATCGATTTCCACAGTTCTAGTTTGGCAAATTAATGTCTTTATTGTCCTGTGTATTAATGAATTCCTTAGGGTTAGTAGTTTTACCTTTTTTTTTTTTTTTTTTGCTTTTGATTTCTAGCTTGTTCATGGGGCACTTTCCAATGAATTGAAGTACTTTTTTTTTAGTCTCACTTAAATTTTGTTGACGCAAATAAAAAAATTAGGTTACAATACAAATGCATAGTACATAAAGAAATTTTGTAACACCATCTCGTACGACTTGCAAGCATTTTATGATGCGCATCTGGCATTTTTAATGATCTTTTTTAGATAGCCGAAAAGGTCACTTTTGGACAGTTTTCTTTCGATTAGGACTATAATCGACTACAGTAAAATGCAGAAGTAAGCTATACTATGCTTCCTTTGTATAAAGTAATGGGTAGTGTATGGTACTTTTAGTCTAAGGCTCAACGGAACAAACCTCTTTATAATTTGCTGGTAATTTTGCGATATTTGATCCCTTCAAGTCATGCATAGGTGGACTGTCGAAGTATGAATTTGAATTTGGATATTTTAAATCACCCATCAATCCTGACTTCACCATATTTCAACAAAGATATTCAAAAAATCAATAGTATTTAGATGATGATGCGTACAAATGCGACCCTTTCCCCTCCCCCCAAAAAAATTAAAACAAAAACCACATTTCTCTTATTTGAAGGAAAGATGGGTTTATGGTGTTTTAGTGTTTAGTTGTTATTTTCCTAGAGAAGATAAAGATATGTGACAATGACTTCCTTCCAAAATATCTGTCTCATTGAGATCATGGCCTCCATGTTTTAATGCTGAATTGATGCTATGGGTTTCTTCAAGGGATCATATTGCCTTTCTTGGGGGTTGGGGGGGGGGAGAATAGGATCACATTTGTACACATCATCATGTAAATACTATTTATTTTGAATATCTTTGTTAAAATATGGTGAAGTCATGGGGATGCTGTCCATATTCATATATAGTTTAGTATTATAGTATAACTTGGATTGCTTCTTCATCATTTAAATAAATGGAGCTAACAGTAAATTAAAAAAGTGAAAGGACTCTTGTTCTCTTTCTTCCTTTTCTGTTTCTTTGCCCTTTATTTTCCAACTGACAGGCTATCATGTTCTCCTCCATATTGTCCTAAAGTTGCTGAAACTTCTTCTGTTGACCCACTCAAACTTGCTGAAAGTTGCTCTCTTTTGATCTTGTATATTACTTGTATTTGATCATTTCTGACCCCAATTATAAAGATAATTAAGGGCATAAATGTCATGAAAGTTTTGATCTAGATGCAATATGTATCTTCTGTTGAAAATGTCATGAAAGTTTTGGCTTTGAGCTGAATTTCTCAGCATATATAAGCCAAATGTAGCTCTTGTTCAGATTTGAGCGTCCCTTCACATTGGCTCCAAAAAGAATGTGAACTTTTTACCTATACCTACCTTATTGTCATCTAAAAAGCCCAAAAATTGGTTTGAACCATCTGAAACTATGTTCAATTTTTATGTCATCAATTCTATACAATCTGAAAGCTGATATCTATTCTCCTATCTCTAGTTCATCTAATTTGCAGGTTATTCTGAATCATAAATTTCAGTGCATATGGTCATGTTTAGCAAGGGCAAAGTGGCAGTTCTGAAGGTGGATATGAAGGGATGCAGATTCTGTGATGCTGCCAAGCTGTTTTGAAGGGAATGTGCTGATAAAAAAGTCAGGTTTTCTCACTTTAAATTCGCTTCATTTTTAGTTCTCAGCAAATAAAAGTGGAAAGAAAAGTAATACAAATAAAAAAAATAGTAAGTAATGGGGGTTATTGAAAGAGCAGAGTACTCATTTTCATGCTCATCTTCTCCAAGAAAGGGGAGGCAACATCCAAGTTGCCACAAGGATAACAATGGATTGCTCAAGGAGAAACTTCATCGAAAACCAAGCTCCTTTTCTTCCCCGTCGCCTTCAAGGAAGGAGGAGGGGAAGGAGAAGAAGAAGGAGAAGAAACGAAGTGGGAGTTGCCAGAAGGAGAGTCATGAAGTGCATAAGGGAAAACTTACTCGAAGGTCAAGCTTGCTATCTTCCTCATCCTCTTGTTCAATAAAGACAGAGAAGCTAGTCTCTAAGGAAAAAGGGGATGAGAACCAAAAGAATTCTTCATTCAAGTCGAGGATCAGGGAGTTGGGTCCTATATGCAAAAGGCCAGAGGAAAGTCTTGCAGAAGTTCCTGTGAAAATCCAAGTGGAAGATGATGTTGACTTATGTCTCGATAAACAGATCAAGGAAGGAGGCAAGGACAACCCTGATGACTGCCTTTGGCTATCCTCCGGGAGCATGAACCCCCAAGAGTTTGGCCTCTTCATGAGTGCTCTTGACCCATCTCTTGATGAATGGGTCATCTCGTTTCTTCCCAAGTCATCACCAAAGACACCGGTATCTTTTGGTGGGTTAAACGCGACTTCTACCGAAGATCAAGCTGTGATCAAGGAAGAAGAGGTTGCCAATGAGGTCGAAGAATCTTCTTCCTCATTCTGGAACATGGAGAGGACTGGTGTCTGGGTGTCTTTGATCAATCTTAACGGTGAGGATTCAAAGTGGATCTCAGAAGTGGACTTATCAAAAGAGATGGAATCCAACTTTCCTAGTCCAAACTATGAGATCAATTGGGATTCTTATTCTTCTGATGTCGGCTTTACCTCTTCTGCCAAATCAACCCAAGAAACCTCTCATAGTGAGTGGTCTTCTGACCTCGTTTCTGATTCCACTGATTGGGAACTCGATTCTGATGATCCCATATTTTGGCCTTTTGGCATGGATGTCAATTGGTATGACCAGGGATGGGATTCTTTTTCGGCCTCACCTCGCAAAGGTGTATGTAAGATCAACTTTGAATCAATCAAAGATGGCTCTGTTCCTCTAGGGTCCGTCAAACTCCGGCTTCATGCTAGAAAACCCAACTCCAATGAAGCACTCAAGAGGAGA
Organism: Lophocereus schottii; assembly: GCA_002740545.1. Classification (NCBI taxonomy): domain Eukaryota; kingdom Viridiplantae; phylum Streptophyta; class Magnoliopsida; order Caryophyllales; family Cactaceae; genus Lophocereus; species Lophocereus schottii. The sequence goes on from NCQV01084931.1 coordinate 7,091, forward strand.
ATCTTTTTTGTGTCAGGCTTGAGTGCATCAAAGATCATTGAGTTTTTAAGAAAGGAAGAGGGAGTAGATACTCCAAGATAAGTAAACGAGGTGCTCGTTTCAAGAAAAGAGTACCTCCAATACTCGAGAACATTCTAGAAGAAGGAAAATCACCCAAAGAGACCCCCAAAAAGGCTAAACTGTCTTCTTCTGACATGCTTTCTGAAACTACAGACAATTGGGATGATGAGATGGACACTGACGGCCCACTATTTTGGCCATCTGATCAGAAATGTGCATGGGATTCCACTTGGGATTGCTTCACTGTTTCACCTCGAAAGGGCTCTAAACCAGCAGGGTCTCCTAAATGCGGTTTTTCTGTATCGAACTCTGTTAGACTAAGGTTCGGCCCTAAGAAGAAAACACAGAAAACATCAGATTTGTGTGCATCTAAGAGTTTCAGGTTCAAATCCCAAGCCCGTAAATCTAAGGTTACTGATGCTTGTGCTGGCGGGAAATCCAGTAGTGGTGTCATGGTGATCTTGCCTTCGAGTGTGGCAACTAGGCTTAACAAAACAGCTGAGTTTAAGCTTGGAAGTCGCAAGAAAAGGATCAGGGCAATGCCTTTGAGATCAGCCGAGGAGCTTATGAGATTAGTGTCTGCAATGGGAAAGAACCACAAGTTTTCTAATGCTGAATTAACTTCAGAAGATCTCCCAATCGAAACCATGGTGGGCCTCGATGAGTTCGATGGGCATGAAGGGGTTGATCCAGAGTTTGAAGGAGAGAATTTCTCGCTCGAGGAATGCATGAAAGAGTGAAGATCTTCACTTCATGGATTCCTGGTACTCTTCAGTCAGATGGAGAATGCTGTGGAAGGAGCTTGAAGCACTTGTTTTTGTATTTCCTTGTTTTGTGTTGAATAACTTAACCAGACAGTTCGAGGATTTAAAAAAAGAAAAGAAAACAATGTTGTAACAAAAAACTTTGATGTATTTGATACAAAATAGATTTGCTGAGTAACGTAAAGTGGTATACTGAGACCTGAAATTTTGTTTTTAAAAAAAAATGTTATGGTGATGTTGAAGTTATCGTAAATCTAGTATTGAAATATTTGTGCTACATTATTGCTTTAATATAATATTATGAGCTTTCTTTATTAGTATGCATAGATATTTTGATCTCTGGTTCTCAATGAGATTGTTGGCTCATGAAAAGACAAAAATTCTTTCAATGTAAGTCTTCTTTATATTCAAGACTTTGACTTGATTCTTTTCTACGAGAAGTAATACTACTATGGTAAAAGCAAATATAAATAGGCATCGACATTTGATCTTGAATAAGGTTCTATTCTCTTACTTGAACTCTCGATATCGTTTTGTTTGTTTCCTAATGTCTGATATCTAAAAGAAAATTTGAGATTTGAAATACGAACGTTAGTTAAAAAATGTTCGTTCCCACCCATTCGATAGGTTAAAAAATGCTCGTTCCCACCCATTCGATAGGAGGGAACGAAAATACAACAAAAGAAGACTTGGGGGAAGAACAACAAAAGAAGATTCATGGGAAAAAAAAAGGACAACAAAAAATGAATTTTTTTTTTTACTCGAGTTTTTTGGCCATTTTTTATTATTCCAATTGTCATTAGCACTAAAACAAACTCCCTTACTTCGAAGAACTTACGGAAAGTTAAATGGGTAATTTAAGAACTCGTGGAAAGTTAAATATTATGATCCAATTCTAATAAAAACAGTCACCTTGATAATAGTGGATCCACTTTTTCTTCAAAATTATAGAATTTACTTTAATCGATTGATGATTACTTCTTTTAGGAGGAGTTATATAGAGGGACAAGGGAAAGGGGATATGGGAAGAGGAGACGAATGGTTAAACGGTGCAGGAAAGGGTTTTGAACACTCTTACTACATTGTAGAACACGGGAGAGATTGTGGGATACATTGAGAAGAGGGCATGAAAAAGTTTTGAAGATTATATGTTAGATGTCATAGTAGATCACTGTTAAACTATGTGTTTGTTAGGTAAGGCAACCACAAAAAAAAGGAAAGAAAAAAAATTAGATGCTTGATTAAATCGATTGGGTTTTTATTTTAAAGATAAGAGTAAATGACCAATTTAATTCCATAATTGTTTTATAACGTATGAATAAATAAACTAACTTAAGTAAAAAAATTAGACTAATAGAATAAAAAATTAATAAAAAGGACTTTTGAAGAAGTATTTTAAGCACGTATTTAGTATTTTATGAATTTTGATTATACTAAAGAAAATGCGTAAATAATGCATGTTGCTTTTGATATATATATTTTTTTTTGGTGTGCAATTGTAAGCAGAGAGAAGCTAAAACAATTTTTTTAAACATAAAAAGTATATTATTTTGGTCTTGAATCGTCTATTTTACTGGAGTCGAACTACTGTTGGTCCAATAAGGGGTAGAACTCTCCCATCACATATTTTTTTCATTCAAAAGACTTGAACTCAAGACCTTACTTGAGTGGAACAAGTGTCAAACCACTTAAACCAACCTGTATTGATAAAAAAAATATATATATTATGGCAATCACAACAAGTCACAATGTACAAATTAATTTCAATGTACGTAGACTCTTCAATAGATATGCGATCTTATGATAAACTAGTTTTAACACCTGTACTATGCATATGCTTATTTTAAGTTAAAATATATTTGCATACATTTTCAATGTAAATGTTCACTTAAAAATTTTACAAAATATGGTATAGCTTTGTTTCTTAAAATACTAGTAAAAAATAATGATTTGATTATTAGATCAATTATAAAATACTTCATGATAATTATATATGTAATACTAACTTTAGTGTAATTCATGAATGTTCCTTCAATACAAGTTAAAAAAAAAAAGAAGAAAGAAGACTTATAAATGCAACAAAGAAAAAGGAATGTTGGCAGTTAACTATTAGCCAAAATTGTTAACTCTATAGGGTAACTTTTCACATTATTTCTTTTAAGACAAAAAATGAGCTAAATAGGTTTTAGCCTGTTGGTTAAAACTGAGATCATGAGTACTTTGAATCTCGGGTTTGATTTCCCCATCCCAGTTGTATTGTAATTATACTACTTTTTATGGCCAATTTTGATAAAAAAAATATTTGATAAAATTAACCATTTATGACAAAATTGTCAGACAAAAACTAATATACATTGTAATTTAAATGAAGTCATTGCTTATGCGGTGCTTTATGAGCAATTTTAGGTCCACATGATGCATCTACACTCTTTCCTTCATTCTAACTTATGTTTAAATTTCAAACATTACAAATGAAAACCTCACGATTCTATCTACAATGATAAATGAAAACTAAAATCTTTACACCTTACACACACACACATATATATATAATTTTATTTCCTTATAAGAATAGATATTCAATCGCCAATTTATGATGGACATTT
>NCQV01084940.1:0-15658 GCA_002740545.1 Lophocereus schottii
TATATAGACACGCACACATATTTGCAAGAATCATGAGTTTTTCATTACCATAAGACCAGGACATGTACATCTATGAGAGCATTATGAGACTGGAAGCTACACCAGTTCACTAGCCTCCCTCATTCATCTAAGAATAGTATATGTACATTTGTTGTAGCACTTTGTGTAAAGTGCCCAAGAATAATGTTCTCTGCTTCACTTGCTGTTTGATTATTTGAATGATGACCTGAGCTTGTACATGCTGCCGCTGAAATATTTTGTTGCTCCTTGCTCTCTAAATATGATATATGCATGCTGAGAAAATAGCATAAGAATCCTTTTTGTATCAACTATTACCTTTAACTTCAGTAGAGATTGAGAGCATTAGTTCAAACCCTACAAGCGAACTTTCATGCCCCACCATTTCAGAATGTTGTGCACACTTCCTGAGCAAAATGAAAACTAAAGAGGAGATGGTCTTCATCCTCTACATCAGAGAGACACATAACACAGTGCACATCTAAATTTCTGAAGTGTTAGACCTTTGTAACTTTGTCTTCAGTGGAAGTCTCCTATTTAGTAAGAGCCATGTGAGAAATGTGTGACTGAGCATAGAAGCTCTGTTCAATATAATTTTAGTCTTAGGGCATTTGAATAGATCACACAATCCCCATATGTAGCCAACTTTCAAAGTATAAGTATCTTGTGCTCCCTATATCCAACTGCTAGGGGCTTGGTATCCAGTTTTAAATCTTTCTACTACTGCAATTGTTTTCTTCTCGTACTAACTTGCATCGTGGGATGATGAATAAACCCACCAACTCTTATGCTTTATGTATCATTCATGTACCCATTTGACCCACAAGCTATCCTTTTTATGAGCAATAGCTCAGGCAAGCTTTGTTATGCTAGCCTTGTTCCATTTACTGAATTCCTTGAAACCTAATCCACCATATTTTTTTGGCTAGCATACTGTGTTTTATGAGACATAAGGGACTTTTATATTCTATAGCCCCACTCTATAAGAGGTCTTTGTAATGCTTAGTCATTTGATCAATCACTTCTTGAAGTAGGATAAAGATTGAAGCCTAGCAGTTGACCATCCCAAACAAAACTGAGCTAATTAGTTGGGATCTACCTACAAAGGAGAGATTTTTGGTGGCGCAGACCCTGATCCTCCCTACTATCTTGTCAACTAGAGTTCTACATTCCACTTTGCTAAGCTTATTGACTGTTATTGACATACCTAGATATTTCATAGGTAAGGATCCTTCTTGGAAACCCGTAATTTTAAGACATTTTTCTGTAGTCTGACTGAGTATCCCCCAAATGCTATATTGGACTTGGCTATGTTAGCTTTCAAGCCAAATGCATTACAAAAACTGTGCAAAGCTTCCATGATATAGTACAGTGTGTGTGGATCAGTTTTGTTAAACAAGATCAGATCATCAGCAAAAAGCAGGTGATTCAGCTTTAGTTTCCTGCAATAAGGATTAAAATAGTAGTCCTTGTGGTCTGTAGAAAATTTTGAGAAATCTGAATGGGTAATCCATAGCCAAGGTAAACAAGAGCGGTAAAAGAGGGTCCCCCTATCTAAGTAATCCATAGCCAAGGTAAACAACCGTTTTTTAGAAACAGGGTTACATTCAAGCATGATGCCTAGTGCTAGTTTATATTTAAATGGAAACTAATCAACCTCTTCTACTAATCAAACTTTTCATGAGAACATTACTTTCGTTACAAACAAAATTGAATTTCAAGTCAATAGAGTTTATCTTAATAAAGAATTTTATTAAAATTATAGTCAGCCATATAGAGAAAGGTTCTTTTCTTATTTTTCACAAGATATATGACAACTATTCAAAATGATTTATTACAATCAATTAACCAAAATTAAAGAAAATATACCTTTCTTTGACTAGCTAAATAACTTTCTTTCAAAACATCAATCCTATATCCCTAATTGCAATAAACCCTTATGTGTCGTTCACCTAAACTTATGGCATAGTCTTCTCATAAAAAAAACAGCTGTTTCTACTCAACCTTCGTCTTCATTTCAAAGGGAAAAAAATTTTCCAAAAGTACTTTTCATGGATAAACCATCACATGGCAATCAACCTGAAAACCCATATTCTAAATCTAGCATATTAGATAATTCTAATCTTATTCAAACCATTGAAGATAATTTTAATGAAACTAAAATTAATAATTTAGGTATGCAAAACAATAGATAGAAGAGTAGAAATCCAAGTCAGCTATATTATTCTAGACCTACTCCTCTAGATCTTCAACTTGAAACTAATAAATCATTAATTCAATCCAACTATGATGAAAATACTACTTAACAATGGAATATAGATGGAAAGTTAGAATATGAAATTGCCAATACTCTTCAAGAAATGGGCATTTCTATAACTTCATATAGAAGTTTCTGCGGAAGATGCCTCCAACTCTACTTCTGGCTTTATAGGTCAATTAAAAAATTAGTGGGATAATATTCTTACCGAACAGGATAGAATAAGTATCTTACATTATCGACTGCAAAGTTCAATAGAGACCATTCAAGATCCACAAACTTCTTAGGCCCAACCAATAATTATCTAAAATCTGATGCAGTTAAATATTTTATTTACATCATAGCCATGTACTACATAGGAAATACTGAAGAATTAACCGCTTCCCATTTAAAAGTAATTCAAAATCTTAGACGCCCAAGCCTAAGTGATTACAAATATGCATTTGTCACCTATGCCCTTCAAAGAAAATATGAAAATGAAAAATATTGGAAAGAAAAATTCATTTTTGGATTACCTACTTTATTTTCTCAAAGAATAAGACAAAGATTAAAGGATCATTGTGGAACAACAAAAATTAACCTATGGTCACTTATTTAGCTTTATTAAAAAAGGACTAGTGCTTTGTACTAAACTAAGAATTCAAAGTAAATATTAATCTGAAAAGAAACAACCACAACAACAACAATAACTCCCAGTGTGGGTTCCGCTTTCGCGGGGTCTGGGGTGATCTAGTTGTAGACAACCTTACCTCTACTGGCATTTCCACCCGTAGAGAGGCTAATTCCAAGAGACCCACGAAAAGAGTTTTGTGAAAATATTTTATATACGGAAGCTTTTGCGAAAACATTCAATATGAAAACATTTTATGGAAGAAAGATTCAATAGCAAGGATGCCCGAGATAAATAAAAGATAAATACAATATCAATTGCTGAAACTATGAAATAAAAGGACAATGAAATGGAGGAAGGCCATATACCTGATCGCCCAAGGTAAGCAGATGAGAACTCTTCTCAGAAGACAGTGCAACCTGCATACAAACACCCCATACGGAAAAAAAAATGCAGCCAACGCAACCCAAAGGAAAACTATCGGTTCGAGACTCCACGATGTACGGTTTTAGTCCTATCTCACCACAACTTCCTATCCTAAGCCATGTCTTCTATCAAACCAGCAACTTTCTAGTCCTCTCTAATCACCTCGTCTAGGCTCTTCTTGGGTCTTCCCCTTCCTCTTTTGCCTTCGAAGATGTTGATCCTCTCACATCTCCTCACTGGAGCGTCCACGCTCCTCCTCTTCACATGACCAAACCATCGGAGTCGTGATTCTTTTGTGAGCATTTTGGTTATCCCAAATTAGAACCTCTATCATTCAAAAACTAAAAACTCATAAAACATCTTCAAAAAAACTATTCTAAAAAATATGATACTAAAAATCCATTTTATCAAAGTCCAAGAAAGCCTCTAAAGGTAACATATCTAATGAAAAGAAAATTACACGAAGTCCTTCTTAGATCCAAGTTATTACTTGCTATAAATGTCATCAAGTAGGAGACAAAGTGAATAAATGTCCACTAAAAGAAAAAAATTATGAAACTTGAAGATAAAAAACTTTAAGAAATAATAATTTACCTTTTCATTCATGACAATTCAGCAAAAACCTTGTGTGAAATTCAAACATCTTATTCTAGTTGTTCGAACTCCTTGAATGAAGAAGTTACTCTTTATCCTAATAATCGTAACATTATCACAAAAGATCAATCTCATGAAGAACTCCTCTTTGATATCATTGATAAGATAAGGGAACCAAAAATCAAAACTCAATGTCTTCACAAGCTTTAAAACTTATTACTCAAAGATAAAGTTACTGAACCAAGAATACAACCTTTTAGCCTAAAACAAGTACTAGAAACCTATGAAGGATAAGGATCAAATCTCTAAGAACCTGTAACAATCAAAGAATTAAAACAATAAGTCAATCAACTCAAAACCAAAGTTAAAGAATTAAGGAATCAAATTAAAACACAAAACCTCCTTAAAGAAACAAATTCAGTCATTCTCTCCCAACTTCAAGACCTTCAAAATCGAGTTGTTTCCCTCGAATCTTCAAAACATCCTAATCAATCTCCAACTTCTTCTCCTAAATTGAGTCCAGGCAAACAAAACCATGAAGCATTCCTTTTAGTTATTAATCGTATCGATTTCCAAAAGTGGTATGTTTCTGTCACTATTAAAGTTAAAGATTTCAAACTTAATTCCATCGCTTTTCTAGACATTGGTGCTGATATGAATTCTATTCAAGAAGGTTTAATTCCTTCAAAATATTCACAGAAAACTAAAGAAAAAAATGACTAGTGCTACCGAATCCGAACTTCAAATTAATTACAAGCTTCCAAATGCTTATATTTGTAACAAAGAATATTATTTCTAAAGTGTTTTATACTTGTCAAAAATTTCAAATAACAAGTTATTCTTGGAACTCCTTTCCTTAAATATATCCGTTTACTATCAATTCCAAAGAAATTCATTCAAACATTCTCAGAAAAGAGTTTAGATTTGAATTTGCTTCTCCTATGAAAAATAAGGACATCACACTTCTTCAAGATGCTTTAATCTCAAAAATTATCTTTGTTAAAGAAAAATAAATAGCTTTTTTTCAACAAGAAATTGTTCAAGCTCGTCTTAGAGAGCAAGTAGTTATACCAAAAATTCAACAAAAAAATCAAAAAATCAAGAGATTATTTGAAGAATATCTCGATGCTGATATTTCAAATGTTTTATGGGATAGAAAGCAACATATGGTAGAATTACCATATGAAAAAAATTTTGATAAAAAAAATATTCCAAAAACAACATGCCCTATTGAAATGGATAAAGAGCTTTTAAAGTTTTGTAAAAAAAGAAATTCAATCTTTATTAGATAAAATGCTTATTAGATCCTCCAAATCTCCTTGAAGTTGTACGGCCTTCTATATCTACAATCAAGTGGAAAAGAAACATGGTGTTCCTAGATTAGTCATAAAATATAAACCACTCAATAAGGTTCTTTAATGGGTAAGATATCCAATCTCTAACAAAAACAATTTGTTAGGAAGATTATATGATGCAAAATATTATCAAAATTTGACATGAAATCTAATTTCTGGAAAATTCAAGTTGCTAAAAAAGATATATATAAAACTTGCACTCACAGTTCCATTTGGCCACTACAAATGGAATGTGATGCCGTTTGGACCCAAAAATGCTCCTTTTGAATTTTAACATATTATGAATGACATACTCAATGATTATTCTGAATTTTCAATAGCTTACGTTGATGATGTTCTTATTTATTCAAAAACATTGAATAAGCATTTCAAGCATTTGAAAACATTTTTCAATGTCATTAAAAGAAATGGTTTGGCTATTTCTGCTCCAAAGATGAAATTATTGCAAACCAAAATTTGATTTTTAGGCCATGACATTTTTATTGGTACTGTTAAACCCAGTCAATGCTCCATTGAATTTGTAGATAAATTTCCAAATGAAATCAAAGATAAAAATCAACTACAAACATTCCTTGTTATCCCAAACTTACGAAAATTCACAGACCATTGTTTCAAAGGCTTAAGAAAAATGCACCTGGAAGGTCTCAAAGCATACTCAAATAGTCAAATACATCATGAGTAAAGTCAATCTCACCCATGTCTTGGTATACCAAATCCACATGCATTCATGATAGTTAAAACAGATGCATTCATGTAGTAATCCTCAAGCAACGTGTTGACCCAAATCCTACACAATTAGTAAGCTTTCATGATGGAGCCTGGACTGGACCTCAAACTCATGATTCCATTCTTAAAAAGTGACTTTTGTCTATTGTCTTTTGTATTTCAAAATTTCATGGTGATTTATATTATAAGAGATTCTTATTAAGAATTGATTGCAAAAGTGTAAAAGAAGTTTTATAAAAGGAGGTTCAAAATCTTATCTCAAAGAAAATTTTGGCTCGCTGGTAAGTAATACTTTTAGTTTTTAATGTTGATATTAAATTCATTAATGATTCCCTTCCTGACTTCCTCATTAGGGAATTTCTTCAAGCAAAGTAACTTTGCTTCAACTTCTTTATTCCATATGCCATCTACATTCAAATCAATCCTTCAGAAGCCAAATCACCTTAAAGACATTCAAGAACCTCTTATATGTTGCCTCAGATATCATGAAGATGAACTCTATTATACAACTTTCAAAAGACCTCAATACAAAGAATATGCCATAATTACCTACTGCGATAAATGGCTCTCCAATTCATGGACTTTCTTTTTTGCATATTTAAGTATATTTAAGTTCTACAAATCTCTTTTGCAAGAATTCTATGATCATCGGGTACTTGTCATGGTACCAACTGGTTACATCAAATGATTCGTTTTCATGGCAATATATCACATATTATTGACAGCCCCTTGATCAATGTATCCTCCAATTTATTCAATGGGTTATTCCTAACGCACATATCTGTCCAGCCGATGAACATCGGTTCCTTTACTCCAAGAAATCACCCCATTATAGTTTTACAAAATATCTCCCCACTACCACCTACTTACATTCAAGTTTTAACAAGCTTATCAATCGTCAATGACTCAAATAATAGCCTACAACTGTTCAAGATCAGTTTCGCTATTCAAAATGCTTCAATAATTTTATCTTTTTACTATCCAAGTATCAGAAATAATATCATTTTATTATTTCAATAATTATCTTGTATTGTACATTTTACTTTTTGAGCCTATATAAAGGCTCTAAAGTTGTAAACAGGAGGCAGAACCCACTTGCCTCTCTTTTGTGTATCATTTTCCTTTCCCACTTTCCTTGTTATCCTCTCCTTTATTCTCCCGCCTCATTGTAAGACATCATCCGTAGAATTCAATCAATATTAGTAAGTTTTATTCAGTTCACTATGCAATTTTACTATTTATATTTTCATTTACGACTTCATTCTAACATTATTATTCATGCACTATTTATGCATTGTTCATGTCGAATTAATTTCTGAAGTTGCTACTATTCACTCACCTATTCATATTAGCAAAGTTTGTTCATGTTCATTTCTCAGGCAAGCTTCATTCTTAATTTAATCAAGTTTTACTCTTAATTAATCAAGTTTTGCTACTAATTTCAAAATAAAAAATTATGCTCGATCCGAAATCAATGCGATTAATAACTGAAAGGAATGCTTCATGGTTTTGGTCGTCTGGAGTTAATTTAGGAGAAGAAGGAGATTGATTCGGAGGTTTTGAAGATTCGAGTAAGGAAACTCAATTTTCGAGGTCTTGATGCTGGGAAACAAGGATTGAATTTGTTTCTTTAAGGAGCTTTTGCACTTTAATTTGAGTCCTTAATTCTTTAACTTCGGTTTTGAGTTGAATGACTTCTTGTTTTAATTTATTGACTGTTACTGCTTTTTGACTGAGGATAATTTTTAATTTTGAAATTAGTCACAAACTTGATTAATTAAGAGTAAAGCTTAATGCTTTAACTTCGGGTTTGATTTGAAAGCAAAATGGTCCAAGCAAAAGGGCATGGTAAGTTCTACCTCAACAATACAACTTTGAAACCTATATATAGGCCTATAAAATAAAGTGAGCAGTAGAAGATAATTGTTGAAACAATAAAATGATATTATTTCTCACACTTAAATAACAAAAAGATGAAATTATTGAAGCATTTTGAATAGTAGACTGATCTTGTTAAAACTGGACAAATACTGCTTGATTTTTTGATTACTGCACCCTCGAGTTTAAATTTCGTATGGATCTTGAGCGAATTGTCCTCACATCGGATCAGAGTAAAACTTAGTTGATGAAATGCTATTGGCAACGCTTTATTACTCTAACCATTTCATAAATTTCTTGAATGTAGCTTTCTTATTTGAACCATTCGATAACTTGGTGAATGATGCTTATCATTCTTACTGATTGGTGTTGAGGGATTGTTCATAACTCACTATGTGTTTTGCTTTAATATCTCTGAACTTGATCAAGATTGAATCCCTCGTGAAAATTGAATTTTTTCCAAAATTTGAATTTAAATCCGTGGACAATAGAGACATATGAATCATTAGGCTGGACCTTTTCGTATTTAAAATTCTAGCAGAGAATCCAAGGAACTTAAAATTCAAGGAAAAGTATAGTTTCATTTAATACTTTGAATCATTTTGGCTGATTTATAAGAAGACCTTGAACTGCTGGTGAAGGCAAGGAATCTAATTTGAATCCAAAATATGACCACCAATAAGAGAACCAACTTTGATTATATTGATTTGAGACTCGCTTGTCAAAGGAGATGAACCAAGAATGGTCAAAGCTCATATAGTAGAAAGTTTATCATGCCATTTTATAATCGATGAAATTGAGATGTTAAGGTTGGAAATTGATTGAGAATATTCTGTATTTAAAGGGGACAGAAACCGTTCTTTGGATGAATAAATCTTGAGAATTCTGAATTCCTGACAAAGAACTTTTCCTTCGTCATCTTCAACATGTTGGACTTGAGTGGATTCGGTGTCAAGGAGGATAAGCTCATAAAATCTGTGACTTTTGAGTGTATCTACTTCAAGAAAGAGACTTTCTTGACTAAAGAACAAGGTTGGAGTTTGAAGTTTTAGTGTTTGAACAAGTTGTGGTTCAGAAAAATGAGCAAAGGTTATGAATTCAAACTTTGATTTCGAAAAGTAGCAGGATGGAGATTGAGATTTTGACAAAACTTATAATTGAGAAGCTTGAAGCTTTTGAGGAATATGAAAAGCAGGTTCCATAACTTTATGCTAGAGATAACAGTGAGGCCTCCAAATTGATTTTGAAGTTTGATTTCAGGATGAGTTTGTGTTTGAGTCTGGCTCTTGGGTTTGATAGCAAAGTATTGAATGGTAGGAACATAACATTGAATTTGCTTACCTCTATCTAGGACTGATTCCATCTAAAATAGAGGAATTGGATGAGTTGCCTTAAAGAATTCTACTTATAAGAAAATAAGTTAGGGAAAATTTTGTTGAAAATTTTGAATAAAACTGGAGACAAAAGATATTATTTTGAATACTACCTTGTAAAACTAATTTTAAAGTTTTGAAATTCTTAATAACTTTTATAATAAGGATATAGTTGAATTGAGGTTTGGTTCAATCCTTACATATGGACTCTAACTGAATTGAATAAGACACTAGTTGCCGAATTTGATAGATACAGGTGTAGACCTTGACTCATGAATACAAATTTCTATTTGAGTATGCGTATGAATTCATACAAGAGAATTATAACTAAAGGAATGTAATTGGTATAACTAAAAATTCTTCGCAAATTGATTTTGAATGGTGTGGTTTTGTAAAGGAAAAGCTTAAGTGGAAAGGGTCAAAATTCAATAATATAAATAATTTATGAAATATGCCTAATATCTATATTATTGCATGACCTTTTGGTTATTTTAAGATTTTGTTTCCAATAATTTTATGATTGAATTAACATTTGGGCTCTGTCTAACAGGGTATAAATTTCTTGAGTTCCTTCTTATAGAGGGGGAGCATGCATTATTTCAAAGGGAGTTATTAATTTTGGGGTATAATATTTACTTGCTTTCCAAGCTAAGCTTGGAAGTAATAATTTTGAATTTTCTAAGTGATATAAATATACCATTTTGTGAAATCAATTTGTCTAGTGATTGACATGGATTTGTGGTTACAATTCGAGTTTCTTTGGTTTCGACTTTCCTAATTTAGACAATTTGATTGAGCGGAGGTGACTTTGAATATATGTACTTGAAATTAGGATTGTTTGTTCCTATTTTTTTGTCTTTTTATTGGCCATATTCCCTTTTTCGTCATACCTACAGGCACATTATTTTTCTGGATATTTTTCGTTTCAAATTTGAATTCTTATGATCTAAATCAGATATTTATATTCTTCTTATGATAAATGGAGTCTTCAATTTCGGAAGTTTTTTGGAATTATTTTTGATAATTCGAATAAGATTTGATTTTTTTGAAGAACTAGACTTTGAATCATAATTTTCACATTGATTATTATAGGATGGTTTACCAATGCAAAGCGTTTGTTTTGGTGATGTGGATTCTTCTAATTTTTCAAGAGCATGGAAAATTTTCTGAAATAATTTGATCTCTTTCTTGTCGTTGTTCCCCAATTTTGTCATGGGAATAGAAGGAATTTCTTTAACGGGTATGCTAAAAGGATTGAATAAAGGTGGAGAATTGATGTGAGAATTTTCTTAACTTCGGAAAATTCAAATGAATAACTGCTAGGATTTTCTCCTAATTGGGTCATTATTGAATCTAGTTGGGTACCCATGGTATGTAATATTTGATTGGTTGATCTTGTATGTTTCATAAAAAAAACATTTTGAGTTTCCTAAGAATCTTTTTCCCTATCTTCCTCCCAAGGTTTTTTGAAAGGAATTCCAATAATGGAATCATCTTTCGGTGCAGGAATGGATATAGTGTGTAGTGGAGGATGAATAAAGATTGCTAATTGTTTTGTAACAAGATTGGGCCATAATTTTGCTTGGCATTCTTTGTCACAAATTGATGGATGATAGCCCGGAATAGAAATTTGGTGTTTTTGTAAATATGTACTTAGCCATTCAAAGAAGGGTATATTTTCTTTGATTTTGGATAATTGATTATAATAAATATTTTTGAGTAATTGTTGCATATCCTTAGAAAAATGGAAAAAGAGCCATTCTTTATAGGATTAGTTATAATTCTAATAAAATTCTTTGTTAAGATAAATCTATTTACTTGAAATGTAACTTTTGTAATTTCATTTAATTCTGATGAGGTTCTCATTTGAGAAAAGGTTGGTGACTTGGAGCGTTCAGGAGATTAAGTATCGTTGTATATAATTTCAGGCTGAGGAGCCTGATCAATTATTCCATTAATATAAGGGTCTCTACTAGTGGATGGTTTATATGAGATTGAGGATCTGGCTGACTAGAATTCTAGAATACTACTGAGGCAAGAAGGCTCACAAAATGAACTAAATCAAAGTAAAGGCCTTCCATCAGAAGTTTTTAAAATGTGAAAGATTTCCCTAATTGCAACATTCCCAGAAGGTCTAGGGTTTGGGATAATGAGTTCCTGGGGTATAGTAATTCCGTCCCACTTTAACCTTTTAGAGACATAAGTGGCAAACTTGAATAAGTACCATCTCTTCCTTTCTAGGAGGAATAATACTAAGTTTTAGATTTAGTTAGGATGAGAGTAATCAAAAATAAACTCGCTAGGTAATCGTAAAAATTTTTGAAAGTTCTTTGAATTTATCAATCGTTAAATACACATGAAAAATTAAAGTTTGAAGAATCAAAGGATCAGTAAGATCCATGGAATAATCTGGGCAACAGTTGAAATAGATTAAACCATTATAAACATTTGATCGAACCATTACAAGGAGTGAATCTTTGTGGGTTTTTAATCGGTCATCTCTTAAAGTTAAGATGCATGTATCAACTCGTAACTTAGTTCAAGGTTTAATAGCAACTTGAACTAATCCAAAATGAATTCATCTAAAGCTCTTTTGAGGTATTTATTAATTGATACTCTAGATACTAGTTGAAATGTTTCACATTATTATTTAAACTTATGGTTTCTTCATGCATTTTGACAGAAAAAGCAGATTTAAGGCTTAAAGGTCTAGATAGAGGTAGGCAAATTCAATCTTATGTTCTTACTACCCAAGACTTAGCTATCAAATCTAAGAGCTAGAGTCAAACACAAACTCATCCTGAAATCAAACTTCAAAATTAATTTGAAGACATCATTGAATTTCCACCTCTAGCATACAGTCAAGTCATAAAATCAGCTTCTCATATTCCTCAAATGCCTCAAGGCTCTCAATTACAAGTTTGTTAAAATCCCAATCTCAATTCTCCTGCTTTTCGAAATCAAAGTTTGAATTCATAACTTGTACTCATTTTCCTGAACCACAACCTATCCAAACACTAAAACTTTAAATTTCAACCTTGTTCTTTAGCCAAGAAGGTCTCTTTCTTGAAGCAGATACACTCAAAAATCAGAATTTTTATGAACTTATCCATCTTAATACCAAATCTGCTCGAATCAAGCACATTAAAGATTACAAAGGAAAAGTTCTTTATTCCAAATTTAAAATTCTCAAGATTTATTCATCTACAGAATAAGGCCAGTCGCCTTTTAAATACAAAAAGTTCTCAGTTAATTTCTAATCTTAACATTTCAATTTCATCGATTACAAAATGGCATGATTTAGAGGTTTCTACTATATGAGATTTAACCATTCCTGATTCATCTCCTTTCACAAAGGAGTCTTAGATCAACACATTCAAAGTTCGTTCTTTGATTAGTGGCCATATTTTTGGATTTAAATCAGATTCCTTACGTTCAGTAATAGTTCAAGGCTTTCAAGTTCTTATAAATAAGCCAAAATCATTCAAAGCATTAAATGAAATTATACTTTCCGTCGAATTTGAAATTCCTTGGATTCTCTGTTGGAATTTCAAATATCGTAAGGTCTATCCTGATGAACCATATGTCTTCATCATCCACGAATTTAAATTCAAATTCTGGGAAAAGTTTAATTTTTTGATCGAGGATGCAACCTTAATCAAGTTCAGAGATATTTAAAGCAAAACATAAAGCAACTTATAAACAATCCCTCCACACTAGTAACAAACGGTGATAAGCGTCCTTCATCAAGTTCATCCAAAGTTTCAAAGAAGAAAGTTACATTCAAGAAATTCATGAAATGATTAGAGCACAAAGCGATGCTGATAGCATTTCATAAACTGAGTCCAACTTTGATCCAATGGGAGGGCGGACAATTTGATCACGATCCGTATGAAATTTAAACGAAGAATGCAGTAATCAAAAAATCAAGTAGCAATTGTGCAGTTTTAATTAACAAGGTTGTTAGTCATTAGGCACTCAAAAATAACCACCTACAACTGTTCAAAATCAGTCTACTATTCAAGTGGCTTCTATAATTTTATCTTTTTACTATTCAAGTATCAAAAATGATATCGTTTTATTGTTTCAATAATTATCTTCTACTGTTTACTTTATTTTTTGGACCTATATAAAGGCTTTAAAGTTATATTGTTGAGGCATAACTTACCTGCTCTCTTCCTTGTATCATTTTGCTTTCCCATTTTCCTTCTTATCCTCTCCTTTCTTCTCTTGCCTGATTGTACGATATCATATGTAAAATTCAATCAATATGAGTAAGTTTTATTCAATCAATTTATTGTGTAATTTTACTATTCATGTTTTCATTTGCAAATTCATTTTCAAATTAATATCCATGCACTGTTAACGCTCTATTCATGCACTATTGATGTCGAATTAATTTTTGAAGTTGCTACTATTTATTCAACTATTCATATTCACAAAGTTGGTTCACCTTTTTTTTCTTAAGCAAGCTTTATTGCTAATTTACTCAAGCTTTACTATTAATTGATCATGTTTTGCTACTAATTTCAAAATTAAAAATTGTACTCGGTCTTGTCCCCAACTGGTATGAGAGCCAAGTGTCTAGTCAAATTTCTACCCAAGCATAACCAAGTGTTCAATTAAGTGTCTAGCTTAACCTTACCATCATGACTCATGGCCAAATCCCTGAGATTAGTCAAGAGACTAATCAATTAGCCTAAAAAGATTAATCAACACTTAATGATATGTAAATATTCTTATTAAATACTTAGATAAGTTGGTCATCTGGCATGGAAGCTGTGTTGCTTAGCAAGCATTGGTTAGCCTCTATGAGTCCTTAGATCACTCAGGTAAGTTCGTTGGTTAGCCTAATGATTGATGGTCAAGGCAATAATAGATTAGAATAGAGGTAGTTCCGCAGTGCATTACTAGGTGATAGCAAGTCTTTGTCTACAATAACTATATTTATGTGCCGTTTCATGTTAATTAATTTTGTTTGTTAATTATCCTGAGACTAATAATTTTTTCATCATGGCAGCATTATTAAGAAGGCTTTTGTCGAGATCATTATCATCATCTTCTTCTTTAGCATCCACTTCACCATTAGTTACAAACATAGTGCATATTCATTTNNNNATTATTCCAAATGGAATATCCCATGTCAACCCATTGAATCAATTTATTCAATTGAACCTTTAAATTTTAAAACTACTTTTATCATCAAACTTCAAGAAGAAACCAATAGTTAAATGATCAATGAGAAACTTCTCAAGTTTTATCCAGAGTTTCAGTGATAGGAAGAATTTAAGTTTTAATATTTGTAAACTCTAAGTTGAAGGTTAATTGTCAACTACTCAAAATGTCGTCTACTGGGAGTTGGGTTTCAAGTACCAGGGTTAGTTACAGTGACTCAATCTAGGTCAAGAAAGAAGGAAATGAAAACAAGGCTAAATTAAGCTAGTAAAAGTAAAAGAGGTGGTTGAGATTATGATTTGACCAATTGACGAACTAAATCATCAAGATGAGTACTAACTTACCCGACTTATATCCACAACTAGAGATCATCGGTTACACGATTAATGACCACCCAAGCCTTCTCTCAAGGGTTACGGACTAGTCTAATTAGTCTAAGCACCTATTTTCATGAGCTTAGCCAAATTAGACCATAAGATTAGTAAACATTGGATCTAGCTAGGATTGAGACTATTTTCATGTCCAAATCTAAACTATTCTCTCTCCTGCACTAGCTAGTCTACCTATGAGCCTAAATGATATTAACTCTTCAGGCCTAAATAGCCCATAATTAATGTGTTAAGACTCAACAATGATCTTTAGACTTCCTGAATCATGTAATGAGACTTGTAAGCTCATGACTTAAAGTGACCTGGACCTAAACTAATGATTTTGACCCTCATATTAGGATGCATGAGAGGTTAAGAAACCCAATAATTTATGTTGGTCCTCTTCTAATACAGGACCAAAACACTTACACTTGGTCTAATCTAAAGTCTGACTACACCATTAATTGGGCCAGACTATCATTGTCCTAACCAAGACCCTAGAAAGAATGATGACATTATAAACCCTAAAGCATTAGTACATGGGGATTTGGGTATAGGTCAATTTTAGAAAGATCACTACAATTCTAAGCATTCACAGAATCCAAAGTGAACATGAATTCCAACCTAATCTTGAGTTTTAAGTTATAAGTGGTTCAGGTAAAATGTAGAACAGTCCTCTCACAACTCGAACGGTTTGTTATCCATAGGATGCATGGCAAGACTATAACGTTTGGCTGCTTTCTCATATATCATGCAGTTAGGGAAAGTATGTCATGAGGGAGGAAACAGTTGCCTGCTCAATTGGATGTCTAATGAACCCATCGAATGAGCAACTAATTTCGTGAATAGGCAATAGCGGGGTTTCAGGTAGAGGGGCT